>OY986946.1:2406580-2416580 GCA_963920595.1 Eimeria praecox | reverse complement strand
ATGTCTCATTCAAACCATGGGAATTCCAAAATTTAAATCCATCTGTGCCGTCCGCACATACAACCCATCATGGCGTGCCTTTTGAAGACCTTAAGAATGCAATGCAAATATTCATATCACCTCAATAAATTTAGGCTTGCTGGGATGCAATCCATATGACCAGCTTTGGCTTAGCCGCATATATCTCTTGACTCTCAATGTCTCATTCAAACCATGGCAATTCAATAATTCCCATCCATCTGTCCCGTTTACACATACAATTCATCATGACGTGCTTTTTGAGGACCTTAAGAATGCAATGCAAATATACACATCATCTCGGAAAAGCTAACGCACAACACGCATCACATCATATGCCTGCCTTTTGACGACCTTAAGAATGCAATGCAAATATTCATATCATCTCAGTAAAACTGACCACCAATTGTTTAAGTTCTAGCAGCGAGGCAGGATCAAACTTCAATAACCATGATGAAGTTGTGCAGCAAACATTTTTCAGTGCATCGGCTGGTGATGACTGTCGGGTTGAAGGCATCTTCAACATCACCTATAATCTCAGTCGCCCCAAACTGTTCCCCCTTTTCAGAACCTGCGGTGCTGCATAATTGACTTCTGCTGCCTGCCGTTCCTGCGATCGGTGCTGCAGCTTCTTTTTCTTCTCCTGTTGCTGCAGTCTCTGCATCCTTCGATACAATATGCGCCGCAGCCGACGGAACATCCTTCACCGCCAACGCGATGTGCAAGAAACCCAGGTGGGCAGCAACAGCAGCAGCGCCACCAGTAAAATGCAGCAGCAACAGTGCTGTTCCCCCATTGCTGTTTTCTACACATTGGGGCGTCAACCGGTGCCCTTTCCTAACCTTCCTCATCTGCGTTCATGAAAACTAAACTTAGCTACTGCAATTCCAGTCGCCTGAGAGAAAATTTCAAGCGACACATTTGTAGAAAGCTTCTTGCAACAGGTAGTACATATACGAGGCAGAGAAAAGACAACCACTGCAAAACAACTCAAAATTTCCTTCACCGGAAATCGAATCCATGACCTGACGTTTTTCGTCGAGTAATTCAACATTAGTACCAAGGGGAATCGAACCTGGGACCTAAGGGTGGCAGGTTAGAAAAATCAGTATTATCAACACTGGGAATCGAACCCGCGACCTGCGGGTTGCAAAGTGGGCTCACCACGTCTTGATCGTAGGGACAGCTGAACTGGAGTTGGGGAGCGGCTCTTTATGCAGCCTCTGTCCTGAACACTTCAGCACCTGCAAGGGGGGCTCCTGTAATGCAGGCCCTTCCCACTCCTTGGGAACAGTAGAGCCTTACACGTAGAGGCCTTCTTCTCCTGCTTCAGCAGCAGCACCAGCAGCTGCTGCTGCTGCTACTGCGCCTTCACTCGCTGCCGTCTTGGTCTTCAAGGCGGAAGCCTCGCATGCATACGTGCGGCTGGTAGCCGCAATGATGCTAATGCTGCAGCGTTACTGCCTGCTGCCGCTGCTACGCTACATGTCTCTGTTGTCTGTTGCTGAGCCTACACCTTATCTTTTCATGCTGAGTCAGCCTGTATCCGTCTCCCTGTCCCTTCCATCCAAACAAAAGAACAGATAACGCGCTGATGAAGGCGTGGCTCTTCAACTGAGCCTCTGCAACGCAGGCTAAGGCTGTGTGTCTCTGTCTCTAGGTACTGCTGTCTCTCTTTGTTTCGGCTTGTCCCTGTCTCTAGCTACTGCTGTCTCTCTTTGTTTCTGCTTGTCTCTGTCTGTTTGTTTCTCTCGCTTCCCTCAGCTCTCAGCGATTTCTGTCCTCTACGTACCTGCATTTGCAGCACTGATACGAAGAAATGATCAGTAGCAACATGAGGCGAGCGATGCAACCATACCCGGGCACACAGACACATACACAGACACACACACACACACACACACACACACACACACACACACACACACACACACACACACATACACGCACACACACAAACACAGACTGTGAAGCTGCATAAGTGCTCACAAACCCTGCGGGCAACGAGCACCCGTGGCAAGTGGTGTAGCACACATTGCCAGCAGCTGCGCTGGTGCTAACAACGGCAGCAGCAGCGCGGTGCTGTTTGAAGACTCCCCTAAAGGTGCCATTGCCATTGGCAGCAAGGCTGTACGCAGCAGCCGTCAGAGAAAAGAGTTTTGCCGAGACAGGCGATGTCAGAAAGGGAAAAGCGTTGGCTTTCGCAGCAGCAACCGCAGCGACACTAGCGGCATCAGGCAACCCATTCGCGCCACAGCAGGATGACGCAGCTGACGTCGAACAAACAGAAGGGGGCCTGTCTTCCCATTTGATTCCACAAATCCGTCTCCACCTTGCCGTTGCAGCAGCAGCTGCTGCCCTTGCTGCTGCTTATATTGAAAGATGCTAAGTAGGGCGACGCTAAGGAGGCATGCCAGAAGAATACATGGCCACAGATATCACTGCTGCTGCAACTCCCCATTGATAAAAAAGCAGGCAGCTCACCTGTAGATGCTGCTGCTACAGCTGACAAGGGCCGGTGCCAAGGCGTTTGAACCAACACGCCCAAGGCCAACCAAAGCAATACAAGGACAGGAGGACTCAAGGTTTCTGGTTTCCCTGTTTGTCCTGCAGGCCACGTTGACGCGCATCTGTAGTAATAGCAGCCCCATCTACACTGCACCAGGGTCTGCAGCAAGAGGGTTTGCAGCAGGAGCGGTACTCAGCTACGTAAAGGGCCAGGAAGCTGCAAAGGGGGCATGACCTCCAGAGGCACTGAAGCAAGTCAACGGGGCTTTCCTTCCCTGCAGCAGCAGTGCCTGCACGGAGTTCGTCACTGGTACAAGGTTATTGTTGCTTTGACTGCTGCTGCGTATGTTGCTGCACAAGAAAAACGTGACGGCTGCTGGTGATAGGAGAAAGAGTGAAGGTGTAAAAGCGAATCACAAGCCGTCATACGCTTCGTTCCTTATGGCCACCCACCGAAAGCGTCTGCAGCAGCAGAAAAGGGGGGCAGCATCAAGAGCAGTAGTCAGAGTCGTCGTGGCAGCAGTAGCAAAGCAAAACAAAAATATGGGGCAGAAGGCATGATACCGCAATGGCAATGTAATGCATAGAAAATGTGGAAGTGCATCTGACCTTGCGGCGCAAAAAACGCCACAGCAAAGCACGAGCCAAAACCGCCATTTGAGCCACTGCAACAACAGCAAAATTACCAGCAGTAGCAGGAAAGCGTACTTAGAGGAATGGCAGAGAGGAACGTAGCAACAGACGGCCGCAGGGGAAAGCCAGAAAGCCTGGAAAAGTCGCAGTGTGACGTAGCTGTCCGAGAATATGTTGCTGTTGATGTTGCTGGGGAAGGCTTATTTCCTGCTGATGCTGTGCTCATTACTGATTTTGTGGGTGTTTCATCTGCTTCAGGGCAGCAAGTTGGTTTCGGGGTCTAGAGAATGATGACTCCACAAGCACCAAAACATGCGCTTCTACGCTTCAAGAGCTACCGATTCTATTGCTCTAGCGCCGATTTCGTATGGCGTTTGAACTAACACCTCAATGCTGGGTTGCGATCCATCCGGCGTTTTGTTTCCTGGGGCTACTCAGCTGAATTTTCCACTGTACGTCTCGCCCAAAGCCATCATGGGCACCTTGCTGTTGACCCGATGCTGGTTGGTGGTGCTGCTGCTGTCGTAGCAGCAGCAGCAGCAACTAATGCTAAATCTGCAGCACCAGCAGCAGCCGCAGCATGCTGCTGCAAGCCATCCAGGGAGCCAACGGGCATGCCTATTAAGGAGGACCGCCGCTGTGAGGTGGAGAGCACGACGTGCCTGTGAGATAAAAGCACGAGAAGTAGGCAAACAACAAGACAAGGAACCGAGTGAAAGAAAATGACAAAAGATGTCAGCAATGCACACACAACACACAAAACAGACCCACAAGGAAACAACAGAAAAAGCAACAGGCCGCCCCTTCTTTGTCCGTGCATGCAGAAATGAGGTCCACACAATTTCAAATTCCACAAATAACCAAGAGCAGCAGTTGTAGCCGGTTAAGCAGCTTCCGCAGGTTGAGCAGGAGCAAGAGAATCTTCAATAGCATCAAAAGTAACAAACATAGTAGCTGCAGTATCAGAAGACACAACAATATCTGCTTTAATGGCTATAGCAACAGCAGCGGCAGCACCAGCACCGGCAGAAAAGTTCCCCAATTATAACAGGAGCACGGCACCCTCAAGTATCTTGATATGCTGCAAGCTGCACAGGCCCATCATTTTGTATGGCATACGCCCACACCCCCCTTGCTCCCTGTGAAAGCCATGCACGCCAACACCATATGCAACGGCTTTGTTGCTCTTAAGTCGGTACAGACAGCTTCCATCTCCGGAAGCCTACAAAGATATCTACAAAACGCCTGAGCTCTAACTTGTGCTAAGAAGTTGTTTTGTGTAGAATCTGTGTCGCGGGAATGCCCTGAAAGGCAAGGTCCCCTTCCTGAGTGGCAGTAACCTTACATTGTTTGTTCCATGTAACTTTATTTTTTAATAAGGCTCAAAGCGGGATTTTCATCTTGTCGTGGGCCCCTTCACATTCTTCGAAGCTCCATCCAGGCAAGCAGCCGTAAACCAAATTCTCTGTACTAAGACAAGGGAATACAAAGAAGATAGGACACAGGGAGGAAGAATCACAAGCCTACAGCGGCGGCGAACGTATGCTGGTAGTTGGTGTTGTTCCAATATGAGTAGGTGAGCAGCATCAGTCGGAGGAAATAATTGATCATCATCTACCCAAACTGATTTTGGTGAAACGTGGGCAAGGATTGCTGCAGCAATGACCTGGGACTGCCAGCAAACCCTTTGTTACATATCAATATCCTTTGCTAACTTTGAAATTAAATTCCGCTGAAGTTTCCATTGTTATGCCAGCAATCTGGGTAGGAGCTTGGCAAGTTTCTCTCCTTCCGTTCCAAGTGTAGCCATTGGAAGTTTTGTTTTGACCTCAATATTCCGTCAACGTTTAGACCAGTGTGGACCTCTGAGCCACCGATTTGTTGAGCACCGATTACTTGAAGGTAGCCCACCTTAAAGTAATCAGTGGCCCTGCTTGGCAGAGGGGGTTTCGGCGGCGACTTGCAAAGCATGATAGTCCGGCGCGGCAGAAAAGAATATTTCAGTAGCACTGGATTAAGGATGCACCAAAGGAGCATCGGGCGTCTTTATAAAATGTTTTGTCGGGAGCCAATGTGGCACCTTGGGCTGGGTACTACAAGAAAGCAGGTGAGCTGCTGCGCACGGGCTCTTGGCACATTGAGATGAGAGGTGGGAGGCTGTGGTGTTGGTCGTTCGTTGGTTGTGTGAGGCGCCAACTTCCATCGGATGGCAGTTCATGCGAAAGCTGCGATGGAGGAGCGGTTGGTCGTGTTGCGTGTAAAGTAGTGGTGGCCCGCTTTGGAGGCGGAAGCAAAGGTTTGAAGAGATGTGCTTATGGCAGTTTGTTGCCATAACATAACTCGGTAGCCTGTTGCTGAGTGGCCAAAATCGGGCGCGAAGCTTGAACGATGCTGGGGGCAAATTGCTGGTGCCTCATGTATTGCTTCAAGCTTTTTGCATTGCTGCTGCTGTCTGCGCTACGACGTCCGCGAACCTATTTGGTTTCGCTGTTGGAGGACAGGAGGCCTTGTTAACGTGGATGCTTCACCTGTGCGCCAGGGAGGCTCGCACGTTGCAAGGCTGGTGTGAAAGGAATATAATATGAGTTGGGGAGTTTCTGGACGGATGCGTTAAGCGTCTGGAAGTGGATCCCCCAAAGCAGCTGCTGTTTGGTGGCATAATTGTGGGGTGTTGTATTGGTATGTTATGCGGAATATTTGAGAAATTGAAGTTAGAGCGCTACGAATGGTCTTAGAGGAGGTGCTGGTAGTTCCTGTTTTTTCTTTGAAATGGACGGGAATGCCACATCCAAGAGGCTAGTTGGGGCGCTAGAAGGACACAGCTCGTTGCCTTAGGACTTGTGTTGATTGCTGTACCAGATTGCCGGCGTGTTTGTGTGGTTTTATAGCCACGGCGCCTTGGCGATGGGTGGTAAATCCAACAGAGTTCGATGGTATTAAGACGAACTGTGGTATAGCTCTCGTAGCGGTGAGGGTGCTGTTGAATGTGTTTGGGATATCATGACTCTGTTTTCGTTTTCGAGCATTTGTGGGGTTTTCGCCTGCACGTTTACTCGGAGGATACAGAGGCAGGGCGTCCCAAAATCCATCAATTTGTCATAATCGCTTTAAGGAGGAGAGGGAGAGCGCACGTATGAAACCAGAATGGTTTGTTTCGTTTGTTTCTCCTTTCTTCTGTCTTTGAGCGTTAAATAGGACAATGAGGTGGTAAATATTTGTTCTGCTTGTGAACCTATATTTTGCTTGCCTTTGTTCAAGAAGGTGAATATGCTGTATTTCGTTTTGCCGCCAAGTAGATTGCCTTATCACGCATGCAGATAATGTGGGATGGGGCTGATGGGCTTGATGGCAAATGAACCAGGCAGTTTATATAGCCTTCGAGAATGGTGAGTAAAGATGGCGTTCGAGCGGAAACAACGATAGCAACCTGGTTGATCCTGCCAGTAGTCATATGCTTGTCTCAAAGATTAAGCCATGCATGTCTAAGTATAAGCTTTTATACGGTGAAACTGCGAATGGCTCATTAAAACAGTTATAGTTTATTTGATGGTCTTTTTTACATGGATAACCATGGTAATTCTATGGCTAATACATGCGCAAAAGCTACCTTCTCTGGAGGGGCTGTGTTTATTAGATACAAAACCAACCCACTTTTGTGGAGTCATGGTGATTCATAGTAACCGAACGGATCGCAGTTGGCTTTCGGGCCCGCGATGGATCATTCAAGTTTCTGACCTATCAGCTTTCGACGGTAGGGTATTGGCCTACCGTGGCAGTGACGGGTAACGGGGAATTAGGGTTCGATTCCGGAGAGGGAGCCTGAGAAACGGCTACCACATCTAAGGAAGGCAGCAGGCGCGCAAATTACCCAATGAAAACAGTTTCGAGGTAGTGACGAGAAATAACAATACAGGGCATTTTATGCTTTGTAATTGGAATGATGGGAATGTAAAACCCTTCCAGAGTAACAATTGGAGGGCAAGTCTGGTGCCAGCAGCCGCGGTAATTCCAGCTCCAATAGTGTATATTAGAGTTGTTGCAGTTAAAAAGCTCGTAGTTGGATTTCTGTCGTGGTCAGCCTGCGCTGCCCGTATGGGTGTGCGCGTGGTTTGCCCTCGGCATATTTCTGGTAGCCTCTGGCGCTTTATTGCGTTGGTAGGTGTTCTGGAACTTTTACTTTGAGAAAAATAGAGTGTTTCAAGCAGGCTTGTCGCCCTGAATACTGCAGCATGGAATAATAAGATAGGACCTCGGTTCTATTTTGTTGGTTTCTAGGACCAAGGTAATGATTAATAGGGACAGTTGGGGGCATTCGTATTTAACTGTCAGAGGTGAAATTCTTAGATTTGTTAAAGACGAACTACTGCGAAAGCATTTGCCAAGGATGTTTTCATTAATCAAGAACGACAGTAGGGGGTTTGAAGACGATTAGATACCGTCGTAATCTCTACCATAAACTATGCCGACTAGAGATAGGGAAATGCCTACCTTGGCTTCTCCTGCACCTCATGAGAAATCAAAGTCTCTGGGTTCTGGGGGGAGTATGGTCGCAAGGCTGAAACTTAAAGGAATTGACGGAGGGGCACCACCAGGCGTGGAGCCTGCGGCTTAATTTGACTCAACACGGGGAAACTCACCAGGTCCAGACATGGGAAGGATTGACAGATTGATAGCTCTTTCTTGATTCTATGGGTGGTGGTGCATGGCCGTTCTTAGTTGGTGGAGTGATCTGTCTGGTTAATTTCGATAACGAACGAGACCTTGGCCTGCTAAATAGGGTCAGTAACTTCGGTTACTGTATCACTTCTTAGAGGGACTTTGCGTGTCTAACGCAAGGAAGTTCGAGGCAATAACAGGTCTGTGATGCCCTTAGATGTTCTGGGCTGCACGCGCGCTACACTGATGCATGCAACGAGTTTTTACCTTGCCCGATGGGGCTGGGTAATCTTGTGAGGGTGCATCGTGATGGGGATAGATTATTGCAATTATTAGTCTTCAACGAGGAATGCCTAGTAGGCGCAAGTCAGCAGCTTGCGCCGACTACGTCCCCGCCCCTTGCACACACCGCCCGTCGCTGCAACCGATCGGAGGGTCCTGTGAATTCATCGGACTGGCCAGCCCCACTTTGGGGATGGCCGGGAAGTTGCGTAAATAGAGCCCTCTAAAGGATGCAAAAGTCGTAACACGGTTTCCGTAGGTGAACCTGCGGAAGGATCATTCACACATTGCGTCTCCAAGCGATTTCATCATCGGAATGGCTTTTTGAAAGCGTTTTGCTATGTTGGAGTCTGCTAGGGGGGAGCGCCGACAAACCAACGTAAACCAATCCTTGAATCGCTTTGCTTTCCCTCCACAACGTTCTTTTGTTATTAAAAAAGAAATGAATGAACTTCTCTTTGTATGAAAGATGGATTTTAACGATGGAAGATCTGTCGCATGCAAGGGGAGGTGTTAGCGCATGCGGGGGGTGGGGCTGGTTGGGGCTGCATGCATGCATGCATGCAAGTATGCATGCAGCCCCATGCATGCATGCGTGTATGCTTGCATGCATGGATGCATGCATGCAAGTGTGTGTGTGTATGCATGTATGTCCTCAATCGATCCCACCATTTGCTTAATTTTGCGCTATTTATTGAAAAAAAGCATTTGGCTTTAAAAAACTTTCAGCAATGGATGTCTTGGCTCACGCATCGATGAAGGACGCAGCGAAATGCGATACGCATTGTGAATTGCAGATTTTAGTGAACCATCAGATTTCTGAACGCATATGGCGCTGCCGGGATTTCTCGGCAGCACGTCTGTTTCAGTGTCTTTTGATCTCTCCTATAAGTATACTTACCACCATTGGCAGGGCACAGTTTATGATACTGTGCGCGTTTAATGTGTGGTTGGTATCATTTGCACGTCGCAGTTTTTATGTAATTGCGTCGTGTGAAGATTTGTTTTGGAGTCACCACAAGTACATATTATTATGTATGTGTGCTGACAAGCAAAGATTGATATGGTGTTATCCTTTCGTTCATGAAAGAGATACGGTGGTTTATTATTAAGCTGCTGATATGTATCTCATCAATAATGAACGATTCTAGCATGCATATATGCTGGGTGTGTATGTCGATGGTGGTATATGACTTTTGTTCTATACTACTATTGGAAGCCTATTTATGTATGTGTGGGATAATAATTCATTATCAATTATGCTTGATGTGGGATATATTCCAAAATATATAGGTATATTGAAGAACATATACATATATCTAGACCTGAAATCAGTCGAGGCTACCCGCTGAATTTAAGCATATTACTAAGCGGAGGAAAAGAAAATAACAATGATTCCCCTAGTAACGGCGAGTGAAGCGGGAAGAGCTCAAAGTGAAAATCGTGAGTCCCTTATTTGGCCTCACGAATTGTAGCCTCTAGAGGCGTTGCCAGTGGGAGGGCAGGTCTAAGTTTCTTGGAACAGAACTTCAGAGAGGGTGACAGTCCCGTCCTTTGTCCTGCTCGATGCTCCCACGTACGGTGCGCTTTTATTGAGTCGCGTTCATTGGGATTTGAGCGCAAAATGTGTGATAAGTTTCACATAAAGCTAAATATTGGCGTGAGACCGATAGCGAACAAGTACTGTGAAGGAAAGATGAAAAGGACTTTGGAAAGAGAGTTAAAAGTGTCTGAAATTGCTGGAAGGGAAGCGATTGAAACTTTTGTATCTCTAGGGTGCCGGTGGGGTCCAGTGGTCACATCTCTTATATCTCCATTATAGGGATTGGGAGGTCTGTTTACTGCTGTGGTCCACTATGATCCCTTGAGGTTGGTCAGCATCAGTGGACACCTGACTATTCTC
>OY986946.1:2386580-2401580 GCA_963920595.1 Eimeria praecox | reverse complement strand
CCCGCGACCTGCGGGTTGCAAAGTGGGCTCACCACGTCTTGATCGTAGGGACAGCTGAACTGGAGTTGGGGAGCGGCTCTTTATGCAGCCTCTGTCCTGAACACTTCAGCACCTGCAAGGGGGGCTCCTGTAATGCAGGCCCTTCCCACTCCTTGGGAACAGTAGAGCCTTACACGTAGAGGCCTTCTTCTCCTGCTTCAGCAGCAGCACCAGCAGCTGCTGCTGCTGCTACTGCGCCTTCACTCGCTGCCGTCTTGGTCTTCAAGGCGGAAGCCTCGCATGCATACGTGCGGCTGGTAGCCGCAATGATGCTAATGCTGCAGCGTTACTGCCTGCTGCCGCTGCTACGCTACATGTCTCTGTTGTCTGTTGCTGAGCCTACACCTTATCTTTTCATGCTGAGTCAGCCTGTATCCGTCTCCCTGTCCCTTCCATCCAAACAAAAGAACAGATAACGCGCTGATGAAGGCGTGGCTCTTCAACTGAGCCTCTGCAACGCAGGCTAAGGCTGTGTGTCTCTGTCTCTAGGTACTGCTGTCTCTCTTTGTTTCGGCTTGTCCCTGTCTCTAGCTACTGCTGTCTCTCTTTGTTTCTGCTTGTCTCTGTCTGTTTGTTTCTCTCGCTTCCCTCAGCTCTCAGCGATTTCTGTCCTCTACGTACCTGCATTTGCAGCACTGATACGAAGAAATGATCAGTAGCAACATGAGGCGAGCGATGCAACCATACCCGGGCACACAGACACATACACAGACACACACACACACACACACACACACACACACACACACACACACACACACACACACACACATACACGCACACACACAAACACAGACTGTGAAGCTGCATAAGTGCTCACAAACCCTGCGGGCAACGAGCACCCGTGGCAAGTGGTGTAGCACACATTGCCAGCAGCTGCGCTGGTGCTAACAACGGCAGCAGCAGCGCGGTGCTGTTTGAAGACTCCCCTAAAGGTGCCATTGCCATTGGCAGCAAGGCTGTACGCAGCAGCCGTCAGAGAAAAGAGTTTTGCCGAGACAGGCGATGTCAGAAAGGGAAAAGCGTTGGCTTTCGCAGCAGCAACCGCAGCGACACTAGCGGCATCAGGCAACCCATTCGCGCCACAGCAGGATGACGCAGCTGACGTCGAACAAACAGAAGGGGGCCTGTCTTCCCATTTGATTCCACAAATCCGTCTCCACCTTGCCGTTGCAGCAGCAGCTGCTGCCCTTGCTGCTGCTTATATTGAAAGATGCTAAGTAGGGCGACGCTAAGGAGGCATGCCAGAAGAATACATGGCCACAGATATCACTGCTGCTGCAACTCCCCATTGATAAAAAAGCAGGCAGCTCACCTGTAGATGCTGCTGCTACAGCTGACAAGGGCCGGTGCCAAGGCGTTTGAACCAACACGCCCAAGGCCAACCAAAGCAATACAAGGACAGGAGGACTCAAGGTTTCTGGTTTCCCTGTTTGTCCTGCAGGCCACGTTGACGCGCATCTGTAGTAATAGCAGCCCCATCTACACTGCACCAGGGTCTGCAGCAAGAGGGTTTGCAGCAGGAGCGGTACTCAGCTAGGTAAAGGGCCAGGAAGCTGCAAAGGGGGCATGACCTCCAGAGGCACTGAAGCAAGTCAACGGGGCTTTCCTTCCCTGCAGCAGCAGTGCCTGCATGGAGTTCGTCACTGGTACAAGGTTATTGTTGCTTTGACTGCTGCTGCGTATGTTGCTGCACAAGAAAAACGTGACGGCTGCTGGTGATAGGAGAAAGAGTGAAGGTGTAAAAGCGAATCACAAGCCGTCATACGCTTCGTTCCTTATGGCCACCCACCGAAAGCGTCTGCAGCAGCAGAAAAGGGGGGCAGCATCAAGAGCAGTAGTCAGAGTCGTCGTGGCAGCAGTAGCAAAGCAAAACAAAAATATGGGGCAGAAGGCATGATACCGCAATGGCAATGTAATGCATAGAAAATGTGGAAGTGCATCTGACCTTGCGGCGCAAAAAACGCCACAGCAAAGCACGAGCCAAAACCGCCATTTGAGCCACTGCAACAACAGCAAAATTACCAGCAGTAGCAGGAAAGCGTACTTAGAGGAATGGCAGAGAGGAACGTAGCAACAGACGGCCGCAGGGGAAAGCCAGAAAGCCTGGAAAAGTCGCAGTGTGACGTAGCTGTCCGAGAATATGTTGCTGTTGATGTTGCTGGGGAAGGCTTATTTCCTGCTGATGCTGTGCTCATTACTGATTTTGTGGGTGTTTCATCTGCTTCAGGGCAGCAAGTTGGTTTTGGGGTCTAGAGAATGATGACTCCACAAGCACCAAAACATGCGCTTCTACGCTTCAAGAGCTACCGATTCTATTGCTCTAGCGCCGATTTCGTATGGCGTTTGAACTAACACCTCAATGCTGGGTTGCGATCCATCCGGCGTTTTGTTTCCTGGGGCTACTCAGCTGAATTTTCCACTGTACGTCTCGCCCAAAGCCATCATGGGCACCTTGCTGTTGACCCGATGCTGGTTGGTGGTGCTGCTGCTGTCGTAGCAGCAGCAGCAGCAACTAATGCTAAATCTGCAGCACCAGCAGCAGCCGCAGCATGCTGCTGCAAGCCATCCAGGGAGCCAACGGGCATGCCTATTAAGGAGGACCGCCGCTGTGAGGTGGAGAGCACGACGTGCCTGTGAGATAAAAGCACGAGAAGTAGGCAAACAACAAGACAAGGAACCGAGTGAAAGAAAATGACAAAAGATGTCAGCAATGCACACACAACACACAAAACAAACCCACAAGGAAACAACAGAAAAAGCAACAGGCCGCCCCTTCTTTGTCCGTGCATGCAGAAATGAGGTCCACACAATTTCAAATTCCACAAATAACCAAGAGCAGCAGTTGTAGCCGGTTAAGCAGCTTCCGCAGGTTGAGCAGGAGCAAGAGAATCTTCAATAGCATCAAAAGTAACAAACATAGTAGCTGCAGTATCAGAAGACACAACAATATCTGCTTTAATGGCTATAGCAACAGCAGCGGCAGCACCAGCACCGGCAGAAAAGTTCCCCAATTACAACAGGAGCACGGCATCCTCAAGTATCTTGATATGCTGCAAGCTGCACAGGCCCATCATTTTGTATGGCATACGCCTACACCCCCCTTGCTCCCTGTGAAAGCCATGCACGCCAACACCATATGCAACGGCTTTGTTGCTCTTAAGTCGGTACAGACAGCTTCCATCTCCGGAAGCCTACAAAGATATCTACAAAACGCCTGAGCTCTAACTTGTGCTAAGAAGTTGTTTTGTGTAGAATCTGTGTCGCGGGAATGCCCTGAAAGGCAAGGTCCCCTTCCTGAGTGGCAGTAACCTTACATTGTTTGTTCCATGTAACTTTATTTTTTAATAAGGCTCAAAGCGGGATTTTCATCTTGTCGTGGGCCCCTTCACATTCTTCGAAGCTCCATCCAGGCAAGCAGCCGTAAACCAAATTCTCTGTACTAAGACAAGGGAATACAAAGAAGATAGGACACAGGGAGGAAGAATCACAAGCCTACAGCGGCGGCGAACGTATGCTGGTAGTTGGTGTTGTTCCAATATGAGTAGGTGAGCAGCATCAGTCGGAGGAAATAATTGATCATCATCTACCCAAACTGATTTTGGTGAAACGTGGGCAAGGATTGCTGCAGCAATGACCTGGGACTGCCAGCAAACCCTTTGTTACATATCAATATCCTTTGCTAACTTTGAAATTAAATTCCGCTGAAGTTTCCATTGTTATGCCAGCAATCTGGGTAGGAGCTTGGCAAGTTTCTCTCCTTCCGTTCCAAGTGTAGCCATTGGAAGTTTTGTTTTGACCTCAATATTCCGTCAACGTTTAGACCAGTGTGGACCTCTGAGCCACCGATTTGTTGAGCACCGATTACTTGAAGGTAGCCCACCTTAAAGTAATCAGTGGCCCTGCTTGGCAGAGGGGGTTTCGGCGGCGACTTGCAAAGCATGATAGTCCGGCGCGGCAGAAAAGAATATTTCAGTAGCACTGGATTAAGGATGCACCAAAGGAGCATCGGGCGTCTTTATAAAATGTTTTGTCGGGAGCCAATGTGGCACCTTGGGCTGGGTACTACAAGAAAGCAGGTGAGCTGCTGCGCACGGGCTCTTGGCACATTGAGATGAGAGGTGGGAGGCTGTGGTGTTGGTCGTTCGTTGGTTGTGTGAGGCGCCAACTTCCATCGGATGGCAGTTCATGCGAAAGCTGCGATGGAGGAGCGGTTGGTCGTGTTGCGTGTAAAGTAGTGGTGGCCCGCTTTGGAGGCGGAAGCAAAGGTTTGAAGAGATGTGCTTATGGCAGTTTGTTGCCATAACATAACTCGGTAGCCTGTTGCTGAGTGGCCAAAATCGGGCGCGAAGCTTGAACGATGCTGGGGGCAAATTGCTGGTGCCTCATGTATTGCTTCAAGCTTTTTGCATTGCTGCTGCTGTCTGCGCTACGACGTCCGCGAACCTATTTGGTTTCGCTGTTGGAGGACAGGAGGCCTTGTTAACGTGGATGCTTCACCTGTGCGCCAGGGAGGCTCGCACGTTGCAAGGCTGGTGTGAAAGGAATATAATATGAGTTGGGGAGTTTCTGGACGGATGCGTTAAGCGTCTGGAAGTGGATCCCCCAAAGCAGCTGCTGTTTGGTGGCATAATTGTGGGGTGTTGTATTGGTATGTTATGCGGAATATTTGAGAAATTGAAGTTAGAGCGCTACGAATGGTCTTAGAGGAGGTGCTGGTAGTTCCTGTTTTTTCTTTGAAATGGACGGGAATGCCACATCCAAGAGGCTAGTTGGGGCGCTAGAAGGACACAGCTCGTTGCCTTAGGACTTGTGTTGATTGCTGTACCAGATTGCCGGCGTGTTTGTGTGGTTTTATAGCCACGGCGCCTTGGCGATGGGTGGTAAATCCAACAGAGTTCGATGGTATTAAGACGAACTGTGGTATAGCTCTCGTAGCGGTGAGGGTGCTGTTGAATGTGTTTGGGATATCATGACTCTGTTTTCGTTTTCGAGCATTTGTGGGGTTTTCGCCTGCACGTTTACTCGGAGGATACAGAGGCAGGGCGTCCCAAAATCCATCAATTTGTCATAATCGCTTTAAGGAGGAGAGGGAGAGCGCACGTATGAAACCAGAATGGTTTGTTTCGTTTGTTTCTCCTTTCTTCTGTCTTTGAGCGTTAAATAGGACAATGAGGTGGTAAATATTTGTTCTGCTTGTGAACCTATATTTTGCTTGCCTTTGTTCAAGAAGGTGAATATGCTGTATTTCGTTTTGCCGCCAAGTAGATTGCCTTATCACGCATGCAGATAATGTGGGATGGGGCTGATGGGCTTGATGGCAAATGAACCAGGCAGTTTATATAGCCTTCGAGAATGGTGAGTAAAGATGGCGTTCGAGCGGAAACAACGATAGCAACCTGGTTGATCCTGCCAGTAGTCATATGCTTGTCTCAAAGATTAAGCCATGCATGTCTAAGTATAAGCTTTTATACGGTGAAACTGCGAATGGCTCATTAAAACAGTTATAGTTTATTTGATGGTCTTTTTTACATGGATAACCATGGTAATTCTATGGCTAATACATGCGCAAAAGCTACCTTCTCTGGAGGGGCTGTGTTTATTAGATACAAAACCAACCCACTTTTGTGGAGTCATGGTGATTCATAGTAACCGAACGGATCGCAGTTGGCTTTCGGGCCCGCGATGGATCATTCAAGTTTCTGACCTATCAGCTTTCGACGGTAGGGTATTGGCCTACCGTGGCAGTGACGGGTAACGGGGAATTAGGGTTCGATTCCGGAGAGGGAGCCTGAGAAACGGCTACCACATCTAAGGAAGGCAGCAGGCGCGCAAATTACCCAATGAAAACAGTTTCGAGGTAGTGACGAGAAATAACAATACAGGGCATTTTATGCTTTGTAATTGGAATGATGGGAATGTAAAACCCTTCCAGAGTAACAATTGGAGGGCAAGTCTGGTGCCAGCAGCCGCGGTAATTCCAGCTCCAATAGTGTATATTAGAGTTGTTGCAGTTAAAAAGCTCGTAGTTGGATTTCTGTCGTGGTCAGCCTGCGCTGCCCGTATGGGTGTGCGCGTGGTTTGCCCTCGGCATATTTCTGGTAGCCTCTGGCGCTTTATTGCGTTGGTAGGTGTTCTGGAACTTTTACTTTGAGAAAAATAGAGTGTTTCAAGCAGGCTTGTCGCCCTGAATACTGCAGCATGGAATAATAAGATAGGACCTCGGTTCTATTTTGTTGGTTTCTAGGACCAAGGTAATGATTAATAGGGACAGTTGGGGGCATTCGTATTTAACTGTCAGAGGTGAAATTCTTAGATTTGTTAAAGACGAACTACTGCGAAAGCATTTGCCAAGGATGTTTTCATTAATCAAGAACGACAGTAGGGGGTTTGAAGACGATTAGATACCGTCGTAATCTCTACCATAAACTATGCCGACTAGAGATAGGGAAATGCCTACCTTGGCTTCTCCTGCACCTCATGAGAAATCAAAGTCTCTGGGTTCTGGGGGGAGTATGGTCGCAAGGCTGAAACTTAAAGGAATTGACGGAGGGGCACCACCAGGCGTGGAGCCTGCGGCTTAATTTGACTCAACACGGGGAAACTCACCAGGTCCAGACATGGGAAGGATTGACAGATTGATAGCTCTTTCTTGATTCTATGGGTGGTGGTGCATGGCCGTTCTTAGTTGGTGGAGTGATCTGTCTGGTTAATTTCGATAACGAACGAGACCTTGGCCTGCTAAATAGGGTCAGTAACTTCGGTTACTGTATCACTTCTTAGAGGGACTTTGCGTGTCTAACGCAAGGAAGTTCGAGGCAATAACAGGTCTGTGATGCCCTTAGATGTTCTGGGCTGCACGCGCGCTACACTGATGCATGCAACGAGTTTTTACCTTGCCCGATGGGGCTGGGTAATCTTGTGAGGGTGCATCGTGATGGGGATAGATTATTGCAATTATTAGTCTTCAACGAGGAATGCCTAGTAGGCGCAAGTCAGCAGCTTGCGCCGACTACGTCCCCGCCCCTTGTACACACCGCCCGTCGCTGCAACCGATCGGAGGGTCCTGTGAATTCATCGGACTGGCCAGCCCCACTTTGGGGATGGCCGGGAAGTTGCGTAAATAGAGCCCTCTAAAGGATGCAAAAGTCGTAACACGGTTTCCGTAGGTGAACCTGCGGAAGGATCATTCACACATTGCGTCTCCAAGCGATTTCATCATCGGAATGGCTTTTTGAAAGCGTTTTGCTATGTTGGAGTCTGCTAGGGGGGAGCGCCGACAAACCAACGTAAACCAATCCTTGAATCGCTTTGCTTTCCCTCCACAACGTTCTTTTGTTATTAAAAAAGAAATGAATGAACATCTCTTTGCATGAAAGATAGATTTTAACGATGGAAGATCTGTCGCATGCAGGGGGGGGTGTTAGCGCATGCGGGGGGTGGGGCTGGTTGGGGCTGCATGCATGCATGCATGCAAGTATGCATGCAGCCCCATGCATGCATGCGTGTATGCTTGCATGCATGGATGCATGCATGCAAGTGTGTGTGTGTATGCATGTGTGTCCTCAATCGATCCCACCATTTGCTTAATTTTGCGCTATTTATTGAAAAAAAGCATTTGGCTTAAAAAAACTTTCAGCAATGGATGTCTTGGCTCACGCATCGATGAAGGACGCAGCGAAATGCGATACGCATTGTGAATTGCAGATTTTAGTGAAGCATCAGATTTCTGAACGCATATGGCGCTGCCGGGATTTCTCGGCAGCACGTCTGTTTCAGTGTCTTTTGATCTCTCCTATAAGTATACTTACCAACATTGGCAGGGCACAGTTTATGATACTGTGCGCGTTTAATGTGTGGTTGGTATCATTTGCACGTCGCAGTTTTTATTGTTATAATTGCGTCGTGTGAAGATTTGTTTTGGAGTCACCACAAGTACATATTATCATGTATGTGTGCTGACAAGCAAAGATTGATATGGTGTTATCCTTTCGTTCATGAAAGAGATACGGTGGTTTATTATTAAGCTGCTGATATGTATCTCATCAATAATGAACGATTCTAGCATGCATATATATTGGGTGTATATGTCGATGGTGGTATATGACTGTTGTTCTACACTACTATTGGAAGCCTATTTATGTATGTGAGGATAATAATTCATTGTCAATTATGCTTGACGTGGGATATATTCCAAAATATAAGGTATATTGAAGAAATTATATATCTAGACCTGAAATCAGTCGAGGTTACCCGCTGGATTTAAGCATATTACTAAGCGGAGGAAAAGAAAATAACAATGATTCCCCTAGTAACGGCGAGTGAAGCGGGAAGAGCTCAAAGTGAAAATCGTGAGTCCCTTATTTGGCCTCACGAATTGTAGCCTCTAGAGGCGTTGCCAGTGGGAGGGCAGGTCTAAATTTCTTGGAACAGAACTTCAGAGAGGGTGACAGTCCCGTCCTTTGTCCTGCTCGATGCTCCCACGTACGGTGCGCTTTTATTGAGTCGCGTTCATTGGGATTTGAGCGCAAAATGTGTGATAAGTTTCACATAAAGCTAAATATTGGCGTGAGACCGATAGCGAACAAGTACTGTGAAGGAAAGATGAAAAGGACTTTGGAAAGAGAGTTAAAAGTGTCTGAAATTGCTGGAAGGGAAGCGATTGAAACTTTTGTATCTCTAGGGTGCCGGTGGGGTCCAGTGGTCATATCTCTTATATCTCCGTTATAGGGATTGGGAGGTCTGTTTACTGCTGTGGTCCACTATGATCCCTTGAGGTTGGTCAGCATCAGTGGACACTTGACTATTCTCCCCAAGGAAGGTAGGCCTTTCGTGGGCTGTTATAGCCTTTGGGTTTGTGTTGTTCAGGTGTTTGCTGAGGTGTGCTTTCCGCGTTCGATGGCTACACTTTCGAGTACCGTCGTTCTGCGATGCTGTCCTTAACGGTTTCAACCGACCCGTCTTGAAACACGGACCAAGGAGTCTAACATATGTGCGAGTATGCGGGCGGAAACCCTGTATGCACAATGAAAGCGAGAGTAGGGAAAGGTTTTGCTTTTTGCATGCCTTGCACCTACGACCGACCACGAACTTTGTGAGAGGTTTGAGTTGTAGCACATCTGTTAGGACCCGAAAGATGGTGAACTATGCCTGAGTAGGGTGAAGTCAGGCGAAAGCCTGATGGAAGCTCGTAGCGATACTGACGTGCAAATCGTTCGTCAAACTTGGGTATAGGGGCGAAAGACTAATCGAACCGTCTAGTAGCTGGTTTCTTCCGAAGTTTCTCTCAGGATAGCTGGAGTTCAATTAGTTTTATCAGGTAAAGCGAATGATTAGAGGCCTCGGGGGCGCGTTGCCCTCGACCTATTCTCAAACTTTAAATGGGTAAGATCCAGTGGTTACTTTATTGAACTGCTGGGGTTAATATGAACTCCAAGTGGGCCATTTTTGGTAAGCAGAACTGGCGATGAGGGATGCTCCTAACGCTTGGTTAAGGTGCCTAAATACTCGCTCATCAGACACCATAAAAGGTGTTGGTTCATTTTGACAGCAGGACGGTGGTCATGGAAGTCGAAATCCGCTAAGAAGTGTGTAACAACTTACCTGCCGAATGAACCAGCCCTGAAAATGGATGGCGCTGCAGCGGGTTACCGATACCAGGCCATTATCGCAAGTTTTCAGCACTAGACTTTTTGCGATAATGAGTAGGAAGACGTGGGGATCGTAGCGAAGCATTCGGCGTGAGCCTATGTGGAACGGTCTCTAGTGCAGATCTTGGTGGCAGTAGCAAATATTCAAATGAGAACTTTGAAGACTGAAGTGGAGAAGGGTTCCATGTGAACAGCAATTGGACATGGGTTAGCCGGTCCTAAGCGAAAGCTTAACTGCGGTAATTTCGGGGCTTTCTTGTCCTCGTATTTCGCGAAAGGGAATCAGGATAATATTCCTGAGCCAGGACGTGGATACTGTACGGTAACGTGAATGAACTCCTCGACGCAGGCGGGCGCCCCGGGAAGCGTTGTCTTTGCTTTTTAACAACCTCTTTATAAACATACCCTGGAATCAGATTATCTGGAGATAGGGTTGACTGGTTGGTAAAGCTTCCTGGCTTCCAGGGAGTCCGGTGCGCTCCTGACTGCCCTTGAAAAGAGGAGGGAAAGTTGTTATTTACACCCCTGGCCGTACCATTAACCGCATCAGGTCTCCAAGGTTAGCAGCCTCTGGTCGATAGAAGAAAGTAGATAAGGGAAGTCGGCAAAATGGATCCGTAACTTCGGGAAAAGGATTGGCTCTGAGGGCTGGGTGTATAGCGCCAGTGTGTTCATCGTCGGTTGGAGCTTTGGGGGCTCGTTCGTGCTTCGCGGCGCGTCTGTGGACCACTGGCACTGACCGCGATGTGACCACGGGTCTGCGTACACAGTGAACAGCTAACTCAGAACTGGAGCGGACAAGGGGAATCCGACTGTTTAATTAAAACAAAGCATTGCGATGGCCGCAAACGGTGTTGACGCAATGTGATTTCTGCCCAGTGCTCTGAATGTCAATGTGATGAAATTCAATCAAGCGCGGGTTAACGGCGGACGTAACTATGACGTGGAAATTTTAAGGAAAACTGGGTTTTGGAGGGGCAAGCTGCTTCCCCAGAAAATTATTTGCTAGGCATTCACTGAGGGAGCCCATACTCCTGCGGCACGCCCTTCTTTGTGAGAGCCAACCGCTTTCGCGCGTCTTAGAAAGTGCACATTATACGACCATGTAAGGTGTCCATATACTATATCATCAACATATCAAATCATGCAGATTTTGGAGCATTTCCACGAGATCGCCCGCCACTCCGAGGTCTTCTGTCTCCTCTATCGGCTACATGAAACCCCCAGATTTTTTGGCTAAGGCGAATACAGTCGGCACTAATTTCACGTTGCACAATCCATGCTGAACGTTCCGAGATTCCAAGTCTCTGCGTGAGTACCGTTCTGTTTTCTCGTGCAATGCAGCCAAGGGATCCATATACTAGTGCCTGTACTGTTACCCGATATCCTCGCGCTTCGTAATGCTTTTTCAGGCTTTGATATTTCTCTTCTTTTTGTAGACGGGCTGCTCCGAGGGAATTCTTCTTGTAGTCCTCGAAGACGACCGCCACATCTACTATTGCCAAGTCCTTGCGCTTGTCATCTCGAAGAATAATATCAGGCCTTAACAGGGTTTCCATATCCTCAGGGCAGGCGTCGATTTGGAGCTTCTTGCCCCTATTCTTCGCGCTGCTCTTGATAGCTGTTGCAATCCTCTCCAACGCCTTGTTATGTCGGTCTTTGATCTTGCTATCCATATGATGAGGGCAGTGGTTGAGGACATGCGCTAGGGTTTCCGGGTCCTCTGTACAGTGGCGACATCGCGATACCTTTGAGACCTTAATCTTCTTCAGGTATGCTCGTGTGGGGAGTTGTGCAGATCGTGCTCTTAAGGCGAAGATCACCTCGTCCGGCTTCAGACGAGTGGGACCTCTCAAGAAAGCATTACTATCTGCTGTCTGATAGGCCACTGACTTCCCTTGATCTACCTTTTCCTTCCACACGTCCCGTTGGCACTCCGCCATATGCTGTTTGATACTTTTAATGATATGCTTCTGATCCAATTCGGAGCCATCTGTTCGCTGAACAACATAGCTCTCGTTGCTTCCAGTCTCGATGCGCGTCTTGCTCATCGATAAGCTTCCTGGAAGCTCTGTCCATAAGCTTCGAACGTCCACCCTTTTGCCTCTCCTCTTCAGGCAGCCCAAGTCACGCCCGTTGAGATAGGCAAGAATCGCTTCCCGGTCGCTCTTGTCACTCTCACGTGTATAGATGAAAGCCTTTTTGATGACTTCCAATAGCTGGCCTTCTGCAACCGCTCGAATCACGCTGTCTGAACTGTTGAGCATTTGTACAGCATGACCTATCTGCGTTGCAGTTGCGATCGTGATGAGAGAAGTACACCCAAGACCACCATGTGAGGTGGGCTGATGAAACATCTCAACGACGGTGCTCTTTGAAAGCTTAAAGGTAGCCTTTAGAGCAGAGCGTATATGACGATCGAAGGCAATCAGCTGCTGTCTATAGGGATAACAATGCCTGAGATGATAGTCAAGACGAGACATCACAAAAGTGCGAATCGCATCTAGTTTCTGCCAGGGAAGGAGTGCTGACCTCAGGAGCTTGGTAATGTCCTTCTTCGCCTTGCTCATGACTCGAAGGATTTGATTTTGATGCACTGACGATTCCAGCGCATCCTTGACGCCCAGGTACTTGTACGCCTCCCCTAGCTTGACCACCGGCAAGACCTCGTTGTGGAGCTTCAGCTGCACCGGATCGGGTTGTTGTCGCTTTTCTCCTCGCTTCCATCCCAAAGTAGCACATTTGGACGGGTTGGCCTCTAATCCTGTCCACTGGAGGAAGTCCACCACCACTTGATGAAGTGTAGAAATTCCTGCTCGAGTACTAGCAACCGTCTTGAGGTCGTCTGCATACGCCATGTGAGAGACCTTCACAGGCGGTCTCCCGTCTGTCGTACGCAGTTCGAGGCCTGCATCACAAGCTGCTAATCTCTGCAGGAGAGGCTCAATGGCTAGGTTGAAGAGGATCGGGCTGAGAGGACACCCTTGCTTCACTCCTCGTCGGTTCTCAATTCGACCTGTGCAGCCCTCCTTCGTCACTACGCAGAAGCTCGCTCCTTGATAGAGATCCATGATGATCTCACGAACGTGCTTCGGTAGCCGTTGAGCCTTCAAGACAACGTGTATGAGCTCGTGGGGAACGGATCCAAATGCATTTTTCAAGTCGTAGTACGTCATGTACAGCGGTTTCGAGCCTCTGCGCGTGGAGTTGAGGATGCTTTGGGCAAGAAACAGGTGCTCATGGCACCCATTCACTGGCATGAATCCCTTCTGCGACTTGGAGGCGACCCCGGACTGTGATGCCCAGTCCGTAATCCTGCTGGCCCACAGTGCTGCATAAAGTTTGTAGATACAGTCCTGTAGATTGATGGGTCGCCAATTCTTCACATCGTTAGGATCGCCCTGCTTGGGAATCAAAACGGTCACGCTTTCCTTCCACTTCTCTGGAATACGTCGATGCCGAGAACACGCGTTGTATATCGCGGTCATGGCTGGAACAAGCACCTCTTCAAACCTCTTGTACACAAAAAACCCTATCCCATCTGGCCCTGCTGCAGACTTAAGGTTGCTCTTTAGCAGCTGAGCACGCACATCCTCTTCTGTGAAGTATAGATCAATCGCACACGCTCCACTAGGAGCTGAAGCCAAAGGGTCTAAGAACTCATGAGCAACATCAGAAGTGGAGTCAATTAATTGCTCAGAGTGCTGATCTCTAAAGTGTGCCTCCAGCTCACTGAGTTGGATGGGACAATCTTGGCTTCTAGGTTGATCTTCGTCAGCTAGTAGTTGCTCCACACACTTCTTTCTGTCTTTCATGTAGAGTGCTTGGAGATTTTGTGCTGACTCTTCTTTGAGGATCATGATGAGGCGACGACGCGCAGTTCGTAGATTTCTTTCAAGGGCACGCTTCTTCAGTTTATCATCAAGCGATGCTCCAGATTGTTTCCCCTGCTGGGCTCTCTCCTCTGCTCGGAGTGCTTGCAACGCCTTGTCGACGTTTTCCTGTGCTTGAGCCTGCCTTGGGGACACGCGTGTCTTTCGGATTCCTGAGTCTTCGGTGTTCGTTGAGGGCTTGTTCTTCTTGCCACGTTGATTTGCTTCCTTAGTGTTCTTATCTGCAAACCAAATCGCATCATAAAGCTGGGTAGCGAAGCCTTCTACTGCGGCTTCCACTTCTTCCCAAGTGCTGTCGACCATCTTGGTAGCAGTAGTTTGCGCAAGTTCCATCAGTTGTCTTGTAAGCCTTGCGCCCGCTTCTGCTGTTAGACGAGGTATTCGAAGTGGTCTTCGACGCGTGATCGGGTCGGTCCTCTGCTGTTGAGCTCTCTCCGGCCACTTATCTATGAGCAGCGCCTCTCCGTCGGTTGTTGTAGGCCTGTGCTGCTCTGCTGTTGCTGCCGGTGTTGCCTGTCTGCCCGCCATCGCACGATCCCCTGCCATTTCTGTAGGAGTCGGCTCTGGGGGGCCCTGTGTAGGTGCTTTTCGTCCCCTTCTTCTTTTTGCTAGACGGGGTCTATCACCCAATTCGTTTACATCTTCATCTGCTTCCTCCTGGATGCGCTTATTGAGACGGAACGTCAACGGCGCGGGGGTTGCCACGTTCTGACATTCATTGATGATTTCTCTTCTCCTCAGAGCGCAGCTGCCTTTTCCTCCCCTACGTGTATGAAGGGAGAGCCCCCTTGCGGAGTTGAATACACGTTTGCAGTTGGGGCAGCAGACAGGCTGTGTGGCCACCCCCTTTGGCGTTCTGTTGATGCTCTCTGGGGTGTTTTCTGCTGAATTTGCGTTGCTCCTTTGTCCCCAGTTGAACACTGGAGCTACGCTGTCCTTTTGTATGCTGCTGCCATCTGCTAACTGCTGTGACTCCCCCTCTCCGTCTGGTGTAAGGTTTCTGGCTCTGCGTTCTTCTACAAACTGGCGGACAAGATCCCTGAAGCTGATGAGCCGCGCAGGGCTTGTAGATTGCCCCCCTTGCTGCTGTTGCCCATTATCAGGGCAGCTCTCCTCTGCTGCTTGGGGGCCGTGAGCCGTTTCCTCCACCATTTGAGCCTCTACGGTATCTGCTACGGCTGTAGAGTTCGACACTTCGAGCTGTCCTGTATCCACAGGACAGATCGAGGTATCGCTATCGAGCTCTGGCAATCCCTCTGGCTGTTGTTGTAGACTATCAGCGTCCGTTTCCCTGCTGGGAATCGAACCTGGGACTATCTGATTATCAGTTGCCGTATCTAGCATCTGCTCTACTTCTATCTCCTCACTGCATGGAGACGGGTCTTGTTGCGGCAGATCCATGTGTGGGGCGGGCTCGC
>OY986946.1:2371580-2384080 GCA_963920595.1 Eimeria praecox | reverse complement strand
GACCAGCTTCGACTTAGCCGCATATATCTTTTGACCCTCAATGTCTCATTCAAACCATGGGAATTCCAAAATTTAAATCCATCTGTGCCGTCCGCACATACAACCCATCATGGCGTGCCTTTTGAAGACCTTAAGAATGCAATGCAAATATTCATATCACCTCAATAAATTTAGGCTTGCTGGGATGCAATCCATTTGACCAGCTTTGGCTTAGCCGCATATATCTCTTGACTCTCAATGTCTCATTCAAACCATGGCAATTCAAAAATTCCCATCCATCTGTCCCGTTTACACATACAATTCATCATGACGTGCTTTTTGAGGACCTTAATGCAATGCAAATATACACATCATCTCGGAAAAACTAACGCACAACACGCATCACATCATATGCCTGCCTTTTGACGACCTTAAGAATGCAATGCAAATATTCATATCATCTCAGTAAAACTGACCACCAATTGTTTAAGTTCTAGCAGCGAGGCAGGATCAAACTTCAATAACCATGATGAAGTTGTGCAGCAAACATTTTTCAGTGCATCGGCTGGTGATGACTGTCGGGTTGAAGGCATCTTCAACATCACCTATAATCTCAGTCGCCCCAAACTGTTCCCCCTTTTCAGAACCTGCGGTGCTGCATAATTGACTTCTGCTGCCTGCCGTTCCTGCGATCGGTGCTGCAGCTTCTTTTTCTTCTCCTGTTGCTGCAGTCTCTTCATCCTTCGATACAATATGCGCCGCAGCCGACGGAACATCCTTCACCGCCAACGCGATGTGCAAGAAACCCAGGTGGGCAGCAACAGCAGCAGCGCCACCAGCAAAATGCAGCAGCAACAGTGCTGTTCCCCCATTGCTGTTTTCTACACATTGGGGCGTCAACCGGTGCCCTTTCCTAACCTTCCTCATCTGCGTTCATGAAAACTAAACTTAGCTACTGCAATTCCAGTCGCCTGAGAGAAAATTTCAAGCGACACATTTGTAGAAAGCTTCTTGCAACAGGTAGTACATATACGAGGCAGAGAAAAGACAACCATTGCAAAACAACTCAAAATTTCCTTCACCGGAAATCGAATCCATGACCTGACGTTTTTCGTCGAGTAATTCAACATTAGTACCAAGGGGAATCGAACCTGGGACCTAAGGGTGGCAGGTTAGAAAAATCAGTATTATCAACACTGGGAATCGAACCCGCGACCTGCGGGTTGCAAAGTGGGCTCACCACGTCTTGATCGTAGGGACAGCTGAACTGGAGTTGGGGAGCGGCTCTTTATGCAGCCTCTGTCCTGAACACTTCAGCACCTGCAAGAGGGGCTCCTGTAATGCAGGCCCTTCCCACTCCTTGGGAGCAGTAGAGCCTTACACGTAGAGGCCTTCTTCTCCTGCTTCAGCAGCAGCACCAGCAGCAGCTGCTGCTGCTACTGCGCCTTCACTCGCTGCCGTCTTGGTCTTCAAGGCGGAAGCCTCGCATGCATACGTGCGGCTGGTAGCCGCAATGATGCTAATGCTGCAGCGTTACTGCCTGCTGCCGCTGCTACGCTACATGTCTCTGTTGTCTGTTGCTGAGCCTACACCTTATCTTTTCATGCTGAATCAGCCTGTATCCGTCTCCCTGTCTCTTCCATCCAAACAAAAGAACAGATAACGCGCTGATGAAGGCGTGGCTCTTCAACTGAGCCTCTGCAACGCAGGCTAAGGCTGTGTGTCTCTGTCTCTAGGTACTGCTGTCTCTCTTTGTTTCGGCTTGTCCCTGTCTCTAGCTACTGCTGTCTCTCTTTGTTTCTGCTTGTCTCTGTCTGTTTGTTTCTCTCGCTTCCCTCAGCTCTCAGCGATTTCTGTCCTCTACGTACCTGCATTTGCAGCACTGATACGAAGAAACGATCAATAGCAACATGAGGCGAGCGATGCAACCATACCCGGGCACACAGACACACACACACACACACACACACACACACACACACACACACACACACACACACACACGCACACACACACACACACACACACACACACACACACACACACACGTACACGCACACACACAAACACAGACTGTGAAGCTGCATAAGTGCTCACAAACCCTGCGGGCAACGAGCACCCGTGGCAAGTGGTGTAGCACACATTGCCAGCAGCTGCGCTGGTGCTAACAACGGCAGCAGCAGCGCGGTGCTGTTTGAAGACTCCCCTAAAGGTGCCATTGCCATTGGCAGCAAGGCTGTACGCAGCAGCCGTCAGAGAAAAGAGTTTTGCCGAGACAGGCGATGTCAGAAAGGGAAAAGCGTTGGCTTTCGCAGCAGCAACCGCAGCGACACTAGCGGCATCAGGCAACCCATTCGCGCCACAGCAGGATGACGCAGCTGACGTCGAACAAACAGAAGGGGGCCTGTCTTCCCATTTGATTCCACAAATCCGTCTCCACCTTGCCGTTGCAGCAGCAGCTGCTGCCCTTGCTGCTGCTTATATTGAAAGATGCTAAGTAGGGCGACGCTAAGGAGGCATGCCAGAAGAATACATGGCCACAGATATCACTGCTGCTGCAACTCCCCATTGATAAAAAAGCAGGCAGCTCACCTGTAGATGCTGCTGCTACAGCTGACAAGGGCCGGTGCCAAGGCGTTTGAACCAACACGCCCAAGGCCAACCAAAGCAATACAAGGACAGGAGGACTCAAGGTTTCTGGTTTCCCTGTTTGTCCTGCAGGCCACGTTGACGCGCATCTGTAGTAATAGCAGCCCCATCTACACTGCACCAGGGTCTGCAGCAAGAGGGTTTGCAGCAGGAGCGGTACTCAGCTACGTAAAGGGCCAGGAAGCTGCAAAGGGGGCATGACCTCCAGAGGCACTGAAGCAAGTCAACGGGGCTTTCCTTCCCTGCAGCAGCAGTGCCTGCACGGAGTTCGTCACTGGTACAAGGTTATTGTTGCTTTGACTGCTGCTGCGTATGTTGCTGCACAAGAAAAACGTGACGGCTGCTGGTGATAGGAGAAAGAGTGAAGGTGTAAAAGCGAATCACAAGCCGTCATACGCTTCGTTCCTTATGGCCACCCACCGAAAGCGTCTGCAGCAGCAGAAAAGGGGGGCAGCATCAAGAGCAGTAGTCAGAGTCGTCGTGGCAGCAGTAGCAAAGCAAAACAAAAATATGGGGCAGAAGGCATGATACCGCAATGGCAATGTAATGCATAGAAAATGTGGAAGTGCATCTGACCTTGCGGCGCAAAAAACGCCACAGCAAAGCACGAGCCAAAACCGCCATTTGAGCCACTGCAACAACAGCAAAATTACCAGCAGTAGCAGGAAAGCGTACTTAGAGGAATGGCAGAGAGGAACGTAGCAACAGACGGCCGCAGGGGAAAGCCAGAAAGCCTGGAAAAGTCGCAGTGTGACGTAGCTGTCCGAGAATATGTTGCTGTTGATGTTGCTGGGGAAGGCTTATTTCCTGCTGATGCTGTGCTCATTACTGATTTTGTGGGTGTTTCATCTGCTTCAGGGCAGCAAGTTGGTTTTGGGGTCTAGAGAATGATGACTCCACAAGCACCAAAACATGCGCTTCTACGCTTCAAGAGCTACCGATTCTATTGCTCTAGCGCCGATTTCGTATGGCGTTTGAACTAACACCTCAATGCTGGGTTGCGATCCATCCGGCGTTTTGTTTCCTGGGGCTACTCAGCTGAATTTTCCACTGTACGTCTCGCCCAAAGCCATCATGGGCACCTTGCTGTTGACCCGATGCTGGTTGGTGGTGCTGCTGCTGTCGTAGCAGCAGCAGCAGCAACTAATGCTAAATCTGCAGCACCAGCAGCAGCCGCAGCATGCTGCTGCAAGCCATCCAGGGAGCCAACGGGCATGCCTATTAAGGAGGACCGCCGCTGTGAGGTGGAGAGCACGACGTGCCTGTGAGATAAAAGCACGAGAAGTAGGCAAACAACAAGACAAGGAACCGAGTGAAAGAAAATGACAAAAGATGTCAGCAATGCACACACAACACACAAAACAAACCCACAAGGAAACAACAGAAAAAGCAACAGGCCGCCCCTTCTTTGTCCGTGCATGCAGAAATGAGGTCCACACAATTTCAAATTCCACAAATAACCAAGAGCAGCAGTTGTAGCCGGTTAAGCAGCTTCCGCAGGTTGAGCAGGAGCAAGAGAATCTTCAATAGCATCAAAAGTAACAAACATAGTAGCTGCAGTATCAGAAGACACAACAATATCTGCTTTAATGGCTATAGCAACAGCAGCGGCAGCACCAGCACCGGCAGAAAAGTTCCCCAATTATAACAGGAGCACGGCACCCTCAAGTATCTTGATATGCTGCAAGCTGCACAGGCCCATCATTTTGTATGGCATACGCCCACACCCCCCTTGCTCCCTGTGAAAGCCATGCACGCCAACACCATATGCAACGGCTTTGTTGCTCTTAAGTCGGTACAGACAGCTTCCATCTCCGGAAGCCTACAAAGATATCTACAAAACGCCTGAGCTCTAACTTGTGCTAAGAAGTTGTTTTGTGTAGAATCTGTGTCGCGGGAATGCCCTGAAAGGCAAGGTCCCCTTCCTGAGTGGCAGTAACCTTACATTGTTTGTTCCATGTAACTTTATTTTTTAATAAGGCTCAAAGCGGGATTTTCATCTTGTCGTGGGCCCCTTCACATTCTTCGAAGCTCCATCCAGGCAAGCAGCCGTAAACCAAATTCTCTGTACTAAGACAAGGGAATACAAAGAAGATAGGACACAGGGAGGAAGAATCACAAGCCTACAGCGGCGGCGAACGTATGCTGGTAGTTGGTGTTGTTCCAATATGAGTAGGTGAGCAGCATCAGTCGGAGGAAATAATTGATCATCATCTACCCAAACTGATTTTGGTGAAACGTGGGCAAGGATTGCTGCAGCAATGACCTGGGACTGCCAGCAAACCCTTTGTTACATATCAATATCCTTTGCTAACTTTGAAATTAAATTCCGCTGAAGTTTCCATTGTTATGCCAGCAATCTGGGTAGGAGCTTGGCAAGTTTCTCTCCTTCCGTTCCAAGTGTAGCCATTGGAAGTTTTGTTTTGACCTCAATATTCCGTCAACGTTTAGACCAGTGTGGACCTCTGAGCCACCGATTTGTTGAGCACCGATTACTTGAAGGTAGCCCACCTTAAAGTAATCAGTGGCCCTGCTTGGCAGAGGGGGTTTCGGCGGCGACTTGCAAAGCATGATAGTCCGGCGCGGCAGAAAAGAATATTTCAGTAGCACTGGATTAAGGATGCACCAAAGGAGCATCGGGCGTCTTTATAAAATGTTTTGTCGGGAGCCAATGTGGCACCTTGGGCTGGGTACTACAAGAAAGCAGGTGAGCTGCTGCGCACGGGCTCTTGGCACATTGAGATGAGAGGTGGGAGGCTGTGGTGTTGGTCGTTCGTTGGTTGTGTGAGGCGCCAACTTCCATCGGATGGCAGTTCATGCGAAAGCTGCGATGGAGGAGCGGTTGGTCGTGTTGCGTGTAAAGTAGTGGTGGCCCGCTTTGGAGGCGGAAGCAAAGGTTTGAAGAGATGTGCTTATGGCAGTTTGTTGCCATAACATAACTCGGTAGCCTGTTGCTGAGTGGCCAAAATCGGGCGCGAAGCTTGAACGATGCTGGGGGCAAATTGCTGGTGCCTCATGTATTGCTTCAAGCTTTTTGCATTGCTGCTGCTGTCTGCGCTACGACGTCCGCGAACCTATTTGGTTTCGCTGTTGGAGGACAGGAGGCCTTGTTAACGTGGATGCTTCACCTGTGCGCCAGGGAGGCTCGCACGTTGCAAGGCTGGTGTGAAAGGAATATAATATGAGTTGGGGAGTTTCTGGACGGATGCGTTAAGCGTCTGGAAGTGGATCCCCCAAAGCAGCTGCTGTTTGGTGGCATAATTGTGGGGTGTTGTATTGGTATGTTATGCGGAATATTTGAGAAATTGAAGTTAGAGCGCTACGAATGGTCTTAGAGGAGGTGCTGGTAGTTCCTGTTTTTTCTTTGAAATGGACGGGAATGCCACATCCAAGAGGCTAGTTGGGGCGCTAGAAGGACACAGCTCGTTGCCTTAGGACTTGTGTTGATTGCTGTACCAGATTGCCGGCGTGTTTGTGTGGTTTTATAGCCACGGCGCCTTGGCGATGGGTGGTAAATCCAACAGAGTTCGATGGTATTAAGACGAACTGTGGTATAGCTCTCGTAGCGGTGAGGGTGCTGTTGAATGTGTTTGGGATATCATGACTCTGTTTTCGTTTTCGAGCATTTGTGGGGTTTTCGCCTGCACGTTTACTCGGAGGATACAGAGGCAGGGCGTCCCAAAATCCATCAATTTGTCATAATCGCTTTAAGGAGGAGAGGGAGAGCGCACGTATGAAACCAGAATGGTTTGTTTCGTTTGTTTCTCCTTTCTTCTGTCTTTGAGCGTTAAATAGGACAATGAGGTGGTAAATATTTGTTCTGCTTGTGAACCTATATTTTGCTTGCCTTTGTTCAAGAAGGTGAATATGCTGTATTTCGTTTTGCCGCCAAGTAGATTGCCTTATCACGCATGCAGATAATGTGGGATGGGGCTGATGGGCTTGATGGCAAATGAACCAGGCAGTTTATATAGCCTTCGAGAATGGTGAGTAAAGATGGCGTTCGAGCGGAAACAACGATAGCAACCTGGTTGATCCTGCCAGTAGTCATATGCTTGTCTCAAAGATTAAGCCATGCATGTCTAAGTATAAGCTTTTATACGGTGAAACTGCGAATGGCTCATTAAAACAGTTATAGTTTATTTGATGGTCTTTTTTACATGGATAACCATGGTAATTCTATGGCTAATACATGCGCAAAAGCTACCTTCTCTGGAGGGGCTGTGTTTATTAGATACAAAACCAACCCACTTTTGTGGAGTCATGGTGATTCATAGTAACCGAACGGATCGCAGTTGGCTTTCGGGCCCGCGATGGATCATTCAAGTTTCTGACCTATCAGCTTTCGACGGTAGGGTATTGGCCTACCGTGGCAGTGACGGGTAACGGGGAATTAGGGTTCGATTCCGGAGAGGGAGCCTGAGAAACGGCTACCACATCTAAGGAAGGCAGCAGGCGCGCAAATTACCCAATGAAAACAGTTTCGAGGTAGTGACGAGAAATAACAATACAGGGCATTTTATGCTTTGTAATTGGAATGATGGGAATGTAAAACCCTTCCAGAGTAACAATTGGAGGGCAAGTCTGGTGCCAGCAGCCGCGGTAATTCCAGCTCCAATAGTGTATATTAGAGTTGTTGCAGTTAAAAAGCTCGTAGTTGGATTTCTGTCGTGGTCAGCCTGCGCTGCCCGTATGGGTGTGCGCGTGGTTTGCCCTCGGCATATTTCTGGTAGCCTCTGGCGCTTTATTGCGTTGGTAGGTGTTCTGGAACTTTTACTTTGAGAAAAATAGAGTGTTTCAAGCAGGCTTGTCGCCCTGAATACTGCAGCATGGAATAATAAGATAGGACCTCGGTTCTATTTTGTTGGTTTCTAGGACCAAGGTAATGATTAATAGGGACAGTTGGGGGCATTCGTATTTAACTGTCAGAGGTGAAATTCTTAGATTTGTTAAAGACGAACTACTGCGAAAGCATTTGCCAAGGATGTTTTCATTAATCAAGAACGACAGTAGGGGGTTTGAAGACGATTAGATACCGTCGTAATCTCTACCATAAACTATGCCGACTAGAGATAGGGAAATGCCTACCTTGGCTTCTCCTGCACCTCATGAGAAATCAAAGTCTCTGGGTTCTGGGGGGAGTATGGTCGCAAGGCTGAAACTTAAAGGAATTGACGGAGGGGCACCACCAGGCGTGGAGCCTGCGGCTTAATTTGACTCAACACGGGGAAACTCACCAGGTCCAGACATGGGAAGGATTGACAGATTGATAGCTCTTTCTTGATTCTATGGGTGGTGGTGCATGGCCGTTCTTAGTTGGTGGAGTGATCTGTCTGGTTAATTTCGATAACGAACGAGACCTTGGCCTGCTAAATAGGGTCAGTAACTTCGGTTACTGTATCACTTCTTAGAGGGACTTTGCGTGTCTAACGCAAGGAAGTTCGAGGCAATAACAGGTCTGTGATGCCCTTAGATGTTCTGGGCTGCACGCGCGCTACACTGATGCATGCAACGAGTTTTTACCTTGCCCGATGGGGCTGGGTAATCTTGTGAGGGTGCATCGTGATGGGGATAGATTATTGCAATTATTAGTCTTCAACGAGGAATGCCTAGTAGGCGCAAGTCAGCAGCTTGCGCCGACTACGTCCCCGCCCCTTGCACACACCGCCCGTCGCTGCAACCGATCGGAGGGTCCTGTGAATTCATCGGACTGGCCAGCCCCACTTTGGGGATGGCCGGGAAGTTGCGTAAATAGAGCCCTCTAAAGGATGCAAAAGTCGTAACACGGTTTCCGTAGGTGAACCTGCGGAAGGATCATTCACACATTGCGTCTCCAAGCGATTTCATCATCGGAATGGCTTTTTGAAAGCGTTTTGCTATGTTGGAGTCTGCTAGGGGGGAGCGCCGACAAACCAACGTAAACCAATCCTTGAATCGCTTTGCTTTCCCTCCACAACGTTCTTTTGTTATTAAAAAAGAAATGAATGAACTTCTCTTTGTATGAAAGATGGATTTTAACGATGGAAGATCTGTCGCATGCAAGGGGAGGTGTTAGCGCATGCGGGGGGTGGGGCTGGTTGGGGCTGCATGCATGCATGCATGCAAGTATGCATGCAGCCCCATGCATGCATGCGTGTATGCTTGCATGCATGGATGCATGCATGCAAGTGTGTGTGTGTATGCATGTATGTCCTCAATCGATCCCACCATTTGCTTAATTTTGCGCTATTTATTGAAAAAAAGCATTTGGCTTTAAAAAACTTTCAGCAATGGATGTCTTGGCTCACGCATCGATGAAGGACGCAGCGAAATGCGATACGCATTGTGAATTGCAGATTTTAGTGAACCATCAGATTTCTGAACGCATATGGCGCTGCCGGGATTTCTCGGCAGCACGTCTGTTTCAGTGTCTTTTGATCTCTCCTATAAGTATACTTACCACCATTGGCAGGGCACAGTTTATGATACTGTGCGCGTTTAATGTGTGGTTGGTATCATTTGCACGTCGCAGTTTTTATGTAATTGCGTCGTGTGAAGATTTGTTTTGGAGTCACCACAAGTACATATTATTATGTATGTGTGCTGACAAGCAAAGATTGATATGGTGTTATCCTTTCGTTCATGAAAGAGATACGGTGGTTTATTATTAAGCTGCTGATATGTATCTCATCAATAATGAACGATTCTAGCATGCATATATGTTGGGTGTGTATGTCGATGGTGGTATATGACTTTTGTTCTATACTACTATTGGAAGCCTATTTATGTATGTGTGGGATAATAATTCATTATCAATTATGCTTGATGTGGGATATATTCCAAAATATATAGGTATATTGAAGAACATATACATATATCTAGACCTGAAATCAGTCGAGGCTACCCGCTGAATTTAAGCATATTACTAAGCGGAGGAAAAGAAAATAACAATGATTCCCCTAGTAACGGCGAGTGAAGCGGGAAGAGCTCAAAGTGAAAATCGTGAGTCCCTTATTTGGCCTCACGAATTGTAGCCTCTAGAGGCGTTGCCAGTGGGAGGGCAGGTCTAAGTTTCTTGGAACAGAACTTCAGAGAGGGTGACAGTCCCGTCCTTTGTCCTGCTCGATGCTCCCACGTACGGTGCGCTTTTATTGAGTCGCGTTCATTGGGATTTGAGCGCAAAATGTGTGATAAGTTTCACATAAAGCTAAATATTGGCGTGAGACCGATAGCGAACAAGTACTGTGAAGGAAAGATGAAAAGGACTTTGGAAAGAGAGTTAAAAGTGTCTGAAATTGCTGGAAGGGAAGCGATTGAAACTTTTGTATCTCTAGGGTGCCGGTGGGGTCCAGTGGTCACATCTCTTATATCTCCATTATAGGGATTGGGAGGTCTGTTTACTGCTGTGGTCCACTATGATCCCTTGAGGTTGGTCAGCATCAGTGGACACCTGACTATTCTCCCCAAGGAAGGTAAGCCTTTCGTGGGCTGTTATAGCCTTTGGGTTTGTGTTGTTCAGGTGTTTGCTGAGGTGTGCTTTAGGCGTTCGATGGCTACACTTTCGAGTACCGTCGTTCTGCGATGCTGTCCTTAACGGTTTCAACCGACCCGTCTTGAAACACGGACCAAGGAGTCTAACATATGTGCGAGTATGCGGGCGGAAACCCTGTATGCACAATGAAAGTGAGAGTAGGGAAAGGTTTTGCTTTTTGCATGCCTTGCACCTACGACCGACCACGAACTTTGTGAGAGGTTTGAGTTGTAGCACATCTGTTAGGACCCGAAAGATGGTGAACTATGCCTGAGTAGGGTGAAGTCAGGCGAAAGCCTGATGGAAGCTCGTAGCGATACTGACGTGCAAATCGTTCGTCAAACTTGGGTATAGGGGCGAAAGACTAATCGAACCGTCTAGTAGCTGGTTTCTTCCGAAGTTTCTCTCAGGATAGCTGGAGTTCAATTAGTTTTATCAGGTAAAGCGAATGATTAGAGGCCTCGGGGGCGCGTTGCCCTCGACCTATTCTCAAACTTTAAATGGGTAAGATCCAGTGGTTACTTTATTGAACTGCTGGGGTTAATATGAACTCCAAGTGGGCCATTTTTGGTAAGCAGAACTGGCGATGAGGGATGCTCCTAACGCTTGGTTAAGGTGCCTAAATACTCGCTCATCAGACACCATAAAAGGTGTTGGTTCATTTTGACAGCAGGACGGTGGTCATGGAAGTCGAAATCCGCTAAGAAGTGTGTAACAACTTACCTGCCGAATGAACCAGCCCTGAAAATGGATGGCGCTGCAGCGGGTTACCGATACCAGGCCATTATCGCAAGTTTTCAGCACTAGACTTTTTGCGATAATGAGTAGGAAGACGTGGGGATCGTAGCGAAGCATTCGGCGTGAGCCTATGTGGAACGGTCTCTAGTGCAGATCTTGGTGGCAGTAGCAAATATTCAAATGAGAACTTTGAAGACTGAAGTGGAGAAGGGTTCCATGTGAACAGCAATTGGACATGGGTTAGCCGGTCCTAAGCGAAAGCTTAACTGCGGTAATTTCGGGGCTTTCTTGTCCTCGTATTTCGCGAAAGGGAATCAGGATAATATTCCTGAGCCAGGACGTGGATACTGTACGGTAACGTGAATGAACTCCTCGACGCAGGCGGGCGCCCCGGGAAGCGTTGTCTTTGCTTTTTAACAACCTCTTTATAAACATACCCTGGAATCAGATTATCTGGAGATAGGGTTGACTGGTTGGTAAAGCTTCCTGGCTTCCAGGGAGTCCGGTGCGCTCCTGACTGCCCTTGAAAAGAGGAGGGAAAGTTGTTATTTACACCCCTGGCCGTACCATTAACCGCATCAGGTCTCCAAGGTTAGCAGCCTCTGGTCGATAGAAGAAAGTAGATAAGGGAAGTCGGCAAAATGGATCCGTAACTTCGGGAAAAGGATTGGCTCTGAGGGCTGGGTGTATAGCGCCAGTGTGTTCATCGTCGGTTGGAGCTTTGGGGGCTCGTTCGTGCTTCGCGGTGCGTCTGTGGACCACTGGCACTGACCGCGATGTGACCACGGGTCTGCGTACACAGTGAACAGCTAACTCAGAACTGGAGCGGACAAGGGGAATCCGACTGTTTAATTAAAACAAAGCATTGCGATGGCCGCAAACGGTGTTGACGCAATGTGATTTCTGCCCAGTGCTCTGAATGTCAATGTGATGAAATTCAATCAAGCGCGGGTTAACGGCGGACGTAACTATGACGTGGAAATTTTAAGGAAAACTGGGTTTTGGAGGGGCAAGCTGCTTCCCCAGAAAATTATTTGCTAGGCATTCACTGAGGGAGCCCATACTCCTGCGGCACGCCCTTCTTTGTGAGAGCCAACCGCTTTCGCGCGTCTTAGAAAGTGCACATTATACGACCATGTAAGGTGTCCATATACTATATCATCAACATATCAAATCATGCAGATTTTGGAGCATTTCCACGAGATCGCCCGCCACTCCGAGGTCTTCTGTCTCCTCTATCGGCTACATGAAACCCCCAGATTTTTTGGCTAAGGCGAATACAGTCGGCACTAATTTCACGTTGCACAATCCATGCTGAACGTTCCGAGATTCCAAGTCTCTGCGTGAGTACCGTTCTGTTTTCTCGTGCAATGCAGCCAAGGGATCCATATACTAGTGCCTGTACTGTTACCCGATATCCTCGCGCTTCGTAATGCTTTTTCAGGCTTTGATATTTCTCTTCTTTTTGTAGACGGGCTGCTCCGAGGGAATTCTTCTTGTAGTCCTCGAAGACGACCGCCACATCTACTATTGCCAAGTCCTTGCGCTTGTCATCTCGAAGAATAATATCAGGCCTTAACAGGGTTTCCATATCCTCAGGGCAGGCGTCGATTTGGAGCTTCTT
>OY986946.1:2359080-2366580 GCA_963920595.1 Eimeria praecox | reverse complement strand
ACAGCTGAACTGGAGTTGGGGAGCGGCTCTTTATGCAGCCTCTGTCCTGAACACTTCAGCACCTGCAAGAGGGGCTCCTGTAATGCAGGCCCTTCCCACTCCTTGGGAGCAGTAGAGCCTTACACGTAGAGGCCTTCTTCTCCTGCTTCAGCAGCAGCACCAGCAGCTGCTGCTGCTGCTACTGCGCCTTCACTCGCTGCCGTCTTGGTCTTCAAGGCGGAAGCCTCGCATGCATACGTGCGGCTGGTAGCCGCAATGATGCTAATGCTGCAGCGTTACTGCCTGCTGCCGCTGCTACGCTACATGTCTCTGATGTCTGTTGCTGAGCCTACACCTTATCTTTTCATGCTGAATCAGCCTGTATCCGTCTCCCTGTCTCTTCCATCCAAACAAAAGAACAGATAACGCGCTGATGAAGGCGTGGCTCTTCAACTGAGCCTCTGCAACGCAGGCTAAGGCTGTGTGTCTCTGTCTCTAGGTACTGCTGTCTCTCTTTGTTTCGGCTTGTCCCTGTCTCTAGCTACTGCTGTCTCTCTTTGTTTCTGCTTGTCTCTGTCTGTTTGTTTCTCTCGCTTCCCTCAGCTCTCAGCGATTTCTGTCCTCTACGTACCTGCATTTGCAGCACTGATACGAAGAAACGATCAATAGCAACATGAGGCGAGCGATGCAACCATACCCGGGCACACAGACACACACACACACACACACACACACACACACACACACACACACACACACACACGCACACACACACACACACACACACACACACACATACACGCACACACACAAACACAGACTGTGAAGCTGCATAAGTGCTCACAAACCCTGCGGGCAACGAGCACCCGTGGCAAGTGGTGTAGCACACATTGCCAGCAGCTGCGCTGGTGCTAACAACGGCAGCAGCAGCGCGGTGCTGTTTGAAGACTCCCCTAAAGGTTCCATTGCCATTGGCAGCAAGGCTGTACGCAGCAGCCGTCAGAGAAAAGAGTTTTGCCGAGACAGGCGATGTCAGAAAGGGAAAAGCGTTGGCTTTCGCAGCAGCGACACTAGCGGCATCAGGCAACCCATTCGCGCCACAGCAGGATGACGCAGCTGAGGTCGAACAAACAGAAGGGGGCCTGTCTTCCCATTTGATTCCACAAATCCGTCTCCACCTTGCCGTTGCAGCAGCAGCTGCTGCCCTTGCTGCTGCTTATATTGAAAGATGCTAAGTAGGGCGACGCTAAGGAGGCATGCCAGAAGAATACATGGCCACAGATATCACTGCTGCTGCAACTCCCCATTGATAAAAAAGCAGGCAGCTCACCTGTAGATGCTGCTGCTACAGCTGACAAGGGCCGGTGCCAAGGCGTTTGAACCAACACGCCCAAGGCCAACCAAAGCAATACAAGGACAGGAGGACTCAAGGTTTCTGGTTTCCCTGTTTGTCCTGCAGGCCACGTTGACGCGCATCTGTAGTAATAGCAGCCCCATCTACACTGCAGCAGGGTCTGCAGCAAGAGGGTTTGCAGCAGGAGCGGTACTCAGCTAGGTAAAGGGCCAGGAAGCTGCAAAGGGGGCATGACCTCCAGAGGCACTGAAGCAAGTCAACGGGGCTTTCCTTCCCTGCAGCAGCAGTGCCTGCATGGAGTTCGTCACTGGTACAAGGTTATTGTTGCTTTGACTGCTGCTGCGTATGTTGCTGCACAAGAAAAACGTGACGGCTGCTGGTGATAGGAGAAAGAGTGAAGGTGTAAAAGCGAATCACAAGCCGTCATACGCTTCGTTCCTTATGGCCACCCACCGAAAGCGTCTGCAGCAGCAGAAAAGGGGGGCAGCATCAAGAGCAGTAGTCAGAGTCGTCGTGGCAGCAGTAGCAAAGCAAAACAAAAATATGGGGCAGAAGGCATGATACCGCAATGGCAATATAATGCATAGAAAATGTGGAAGTGCATCTGACCTTGCGGCGCAAAAAACGCCACAGCAAAGCACGAGCCAAAACCGCCATTTGAGCCACTGCAACAACAGCAAAATTACCAGCAGTAGCAGGAAAGCGTACTTAGAGGAATGGCAGAGAGGAACGTAGCAACAGACGGCCGCAGGGGAAAGCCAGAAAGCCTGGAAAAGTCGCAGTATGACGTAGCTGTCCGAGAATATGTTGCTGTTGATGTTGCTGGGGAAGGCTTATTTCCTGCTGATGCTGTGCTCATTACTGATTTTGTGGGTGTTTCATCTGCTTCAGGGCAGCAAGTTGGTTTTGGGGTCTAGAGAATGATGACTCCACAAGCACCAAAACATGCGCTTCTACGCTTCAAGAGCTACCGATTCTATTGCTCTAGCGCCGATTTCGTATGGCGTTTGAACTAACACCTCAATGCTGGGTTGCGATCCATCCGGCGTTTTGTTTCCTGGGGCTACTCAGCTGAATTTTCCACTGTACGTCTCGCCCAAAGCCATCATGGGCACCTTGCTGTTGACCCGATGCTGGTTGGTGGTGCTGCTGCTGTCGTAGCAGCAGCAGCAGCAACTAATGCTAAATCTGCAGCACCAGCAGCAGCCGCAGCATGCTGCTGCAAGCCATCCAGGGAGCCAACGGGCATGCCTATTAAGGAGGACCGCCGCTGTGAGGTGGAGAGCACGACGTGCCTGTGAGATAAAAGCACGAGAAGTAGGCAAACAACAAGACAAGGAACCGAGTGAAAGAAAATGACAAAAGATGTCAGCAATGCACACACAACACACAAAACAAACCCACAAGGAAACAACAGAAAAAGCAACAGGCCGCCCCTTCTTTGTCCGTGCATGCAGAAATGAGGTCCACACAATTTCAAATTCCACAAATAACCAAGAGCAGCAGTTGTAGCCGGTTAAGCAGCTTCCGCAGGTTGAGCAGGAGCAAGAGAATCTTCAATAGCATCAAAAGTAACAAACATAGTAGCTGCAGTATCAGAAGACACAACAATATCTGCTTTAATGGCTATAGCAACAGCAGCGGCAGCACCAGCACCGGCAGAAAAGTTCCCCAATTATAACAGGAGCACGGCACCCTCAAGTATCTTGATATGCTGCAAGCTGCACAGGCCCATCATTTTGTATGGCATACGCCTACACCCCCCTTGCTCCCTGTGAAAGCCATGCACGCCAACACCATATGCAACGGCTTTGTTGCTCTTAAGTCGGTACAGACAGCTTCCATCTCCGGAAGCCTACAAAGATATCTACAAAACGCCTGAGCTCTAACTTGTGCTAAGAAGTTGTTTTGTGTAGAATCTGTGTCGCGGGAATGCCCTGAAAGGCAAGGTCCCCTTCCTGAGTGGCAGTAACCTTACATTGTTTGTTCCATGTAACTTTATTTTTTAATAAGGCTCAAAGCGGGATTTTCATCTTGTCGTGGGCCCCTTCACATTCTTCGAAGCTCCATCCAGGCAAGCAGCCGTAAACCAAATTCTCTGTACTAAGACAAGGGAATACAAAGAAGATAGGACACAGGGAGGAAGAATCACAAGCCTACAGCGGCGGCGAACGTATGCTGGTAGTTGGTGTTGTTCCAATATGAGTAGGTGAGCAGCATCAGTCGGAGGAAATAATTGATCATCATCTACCCAAACTGATTTTGGTGAAACGTGGGCAAGGATTGCTGCAGCAATGACCTGGGACTGCCAGCAAACCCTTTGTTACATATCAATATCCTTTGCTAACTTTGAAATTAAATTCCGCTGAAGTTTCCATTGTTATGCCAGCAATCTGGGTAGGAGCTTGGCAAGTTTCTCTCCTTCCGTTCCAAGTGTAGCCATTGGAAGTTTTGTTTTGACCTCAATATTCCGTCAACGTTTAGACCAGTGTGGACCTCTGAGCCACCGATTTGTTGAGCACCGATTACTTGAAGGTAGCCCACCTTAAAGTAATCAGTGGCCCTGCTTGGCAGAGGGGGTTTCGGCGGCGACTTGCAAAGCATGATAGTCCGGCGCGGCAGAAAAGAATATTTCAGTAGCACTGGATTAAGGATGCACCAAAGGAGCATCGGGCGTCTTTATAAAATGTTTTGTCGGGAGCCAATGTGGCACCTTGGGCTGGGTACTACAAGAAAGCAGGTGAGCTGCTGCGCACGGGCTCTTGGCACATTGAGATGAGAGGTGGGAGGCTGTGGTGTTGGTCGTTCGTTGGTTGTGTGAGGCGCCAACTTCCATCGGATGGCAGTTCATGCGAAAGCTGCGATGGAGGAGCGGTTGGTCGTGTTGCGTGTAAAGTAGTGGTGGCCCGCTTTGGAGGCGGAAGCAAAGGTTTGAAGAGATGTGCTTATGGCAGTTTGTTGCCATAACATAACTCGGTAGCCTGTTGCTGAGTGGCCAAAATCGGGCGCGAAGCTTGAACGATGCTGGGGGCAAATTGCTGGTGCCTCATGTATTGCTTCAAGCTTTTTGCATTGCTGCTGCTGTCTGCGCTACGACGTCCGCGAACCTATTTGGTTTCGCTGTTGGAGGACAGGAGGCCTTGTTAACGTGGATGCTTCACCTGTGCGCCAGGGAGGCTCGCACGTTGCAAGGCTGGTGTGAAAGGAATATAATATGAGTTGGGGAGTTTCTGGACGGATGCGTTAAGCGTCTGGAAGTGGATCCCCCAAAGCAGCTGCTGTTTGGTGGCATAATTGTGGGGTGTTGTATTGGTATGTTATGCGGAATATTTGAGAAATTGAAGTTAGAGCGCTACGAATGGTCTTAGAGGAGGTGCTGGTAGTTCCTGTTTTTTCTTTGAAATGGACGGGAATGCCACATCCAAGAGGCTAGTTGGGGCGCTAGAAGGACACAGCTCGTTGCCTTAGGACTTGTGTTGATTGCTGTACCAGATTGCCGGCGTGTTTGTGTGGTTTTATAGCCACGGCGCCTTGGCGATGGGTGGTAAATCCAACAGAGTTCGATGGTATTAAGACGAACTGTGGTATAGCTCTCGTAGCGGTGAGGGTGCTGTTGAATGTGTTTGGGATATCATGACTCTGTTTTCGTTTTCGAGCATTTGTGGGGTTTTCGCCTGCACGTTTACTCGGAGGATACAGAGGCAGGGCGTCCCAAAATCCATCAATTTGTCATAATCGCTTTAAGGAGGAGAGGGAGAGCGCACGTATGAAACCAGAATGGTTTGTTTCGTTTGTTTCTCCTTTCTTCTGTCTTTGAGCGTTAAATAGGACAATGAGGTGGTAAATATTTGTTCTGCTTGTGAACCTATATTTTGCTTGCCTTTGTTCAAGAAGGTGAATATGCTGTATTTCGTTTTGCCGCCAAGTAGATTGCCTTATCACGCATGCAGATAATGTGGGATGGGGCTGATGGGCTTGATGGCAAATGAACCAGGCAGTTTATATAGCCTTCGAGAATGGTGAGTAAAGATGGCGTTCGAGCGGAAACAACGATAGCAACCTGGTTGATCCTGCCAGTAGTCATATGCTTGTCTCAAAGATTAAGCCATGCATGTCTAAGTATAAGCTTTTATACGGTGAAACTGCGAATGGCTCATTAAAACAGTTATAGTTTATTTGATGGTCTTTTTTACATGGATAACCATGGTAATTCTATGGCTAATACATGCGCAAAAGCTACCTTCTCTGGAGGGGCTGTGTTTATTAGATACAAAACCAACCCACTTTTGTGGAGTCATGGTGATTCATAGTAACCGAACGGATCGCAGTTGGCTTTCGGGCCCGCGATGGATCATTCAAGTTTCTGACCTATCAGCTTTCGACGGTAGGGTATTGGCCTACCGTGGCAGTGACGGGTAACGGGGAATTAGGGTTCGATTCCGGAGAGGGAGCCTGAGAAACGGCTACCACATCTAAGGAAGGCAGCAGGCGCGCAAATTACCCAATGAAAACAGTTTCGAGGTAGTGACGAGAAATAACAATACAGGGCATTTTATGCTTTGTAATTGGAATGATGGGAATGTAAAACCCTTCCAGAGTAACAATTGGAGGGCAAGTCTGGTGCCAGCAGCCGCGGTAATTCCAGCTCCAATAGTGTATATTAGAGTTGTTGCAGTTAAAAAGCTCGTAGTTGGATTTCTGTCGTGGTCAGCCTGCGCTGCCCGTATGGGTGTGCGCGTGGTTTGCCCTCGGCATATTTCTGGTAGCCTCTGGCGCTTTATTGCGTTGGTAGGTGTTCTGGAACTTTTACTTTGAGAAAAATAGAGTGTTTCAAGCAGGCTTGTCGCCCTGAATACTGCAGCATGGAATAATAAGATAGGACCTCGGTTCTATTTTGTTGGTTTCTAGGACCAAGGTAATGATTAATAGGGACAGTTGGGGGCATTCGTATTTAACTGTCAGAGGTGAAATTCTTAGATTTGTTAAAGACGAACTACTGCGAAAGCATTTGCCAAGGATGTTTTCATTAATCAAGAACGACAGTAGGGGGTTTGAAGACGATTAGATACCGTCGTAATCTCTACCATAAACTATGCCGACTAGAGATAGGGAAATGCCTACCTTGGCTTCTCCTGCACCTCATGAGAAATCAAAGTCTCTGGGTTCTGGGGGGAGTATGGTCGCAAGGCTGAAACTTAAAGGAATTGACGGAGGGGCACCACCAGGCGTGGAGCCTGCGGCTTAATTTGACTCAACACGGGGAAACTCACCAGGTCCAGACATGGGAAGGATTGACAGATTGATAGCTCTTTCTTGATTCTATGGGTGGTGGTGCATGGCCGTTCTTAGTTGGTGGAGTGATCTGTCTGGTTAATTTCGATAACGAACGAGACCTTGGCCTGCTAAATAGGGTCAGTAACTTCGGTTACTGCATCACTTCTTAGAGGGACTTTGCGTGTCTAACGCAAGGAAGTTCGAGGCAATAACAGGTCTGTGATGCCCTTAGATGTTCTGGGCTGCACGCGCGCTACACTGATGCATGCAACGAGTTTTTACCTTGCCCGATGGGGCTGGGTAATCTTGTGAGGGTGCATCGTGATGGGGATAGATTATTGCAATTATTAGTCTTCAACGAGGAATGCCTAGTAGGCGCAAGTCAGCAGCTTGCGCCGACTACGTCCCCGCCCCTTGTACACACCGCCCGTCGCTGCAACCGATCGGAGGGTCCTGTGAATTCATCGGACTGGCCAGCCCCACTTTGGGGATGGCCGGGAAGTTGCGTAAATAGAGCCCTCTAAAGGATGCAAAAGTCGTAACACGGTTTCCGTAGGTGAACCTGCGGAAGGATCATTCACACATTGCGTCTCCAAGCGATTTCATCATCGGAATGGCTTTTTGAAAGCGTTTTGCGATGTTGGAGTCTGCTAGGGGGGAGCGCCGACAAACCAACGTAAACCAATCCTTGAATCGCTTTGCTTTCCCTCCACAACGTTCTTTTGTTATTAAAAAAGAAATGAATGAACTTCTCTTTGTATGAAAGATGGATTTTAACGATGGAAGATCTGTCGCATGCAAGGGGAGGTGTTAGCGCATGCGGGGGGTGGGGCTGGTTGGGGCTGCATGCATGCATGCATGCAAGTATGCATGCAGCCCCATGCATGCATGCG
>OY986946.1:2344080-2354080 GCA_963920595.1 Eimeria praecox | reverse complement strand
TTTTCAGAACCTGCGGTGCTGCATAATTGACTTCTGCTGCCTGCCGTTCCTGCGATCGGTGCTGCAGCTTCTTTTTCTTCTCCTGTTGCTGCAGTCTCTGCATCCTTCGATACAATATGCGCCGCAGCCGACGGAACATCCTTCACCGCCAACGCGATGTGCAAGAAACCCAGGTGGGCAGCAACAGCAGCAGCGCCACCAGCAAAATGCAGCAGCAACAGTGCTGTTCCCCCATTGCTGTTTTCTACACATTGGGGCGTCAACCGGTGCCCTTTCCTAACCTTCCTCATCTGCGTTCATGAAAACTAAACTTAGCTACTGCAATTCCAGTCGCCTGAGAGAAAATTTCAAGCGACACATTTGTAGAAAGCTTCTTGCAACAGGTAGTACATATACGAGGCAGAGAAAAGACAACCATTGCAAAACAACTCAAAATTTCCTTCACCGGAAATCGAATCCATGACCTGACGTTTTTCGTCGAGTAATTCAACATTAGTACCAAGGGGAATCGAACCTGGGACCTAAGGGTGGCAGGTTAGAAAAATCAGTATTATCAACACTGGGAATCGAACCCGCGACCTGCGGGTTGCAAAGTGGGCTCACCACGTCTTGATCGTAGGGACAGCTGAACTGGAGTTGGGGAGCGGCTCTTTATGCAGCCTCTGTCCTGAACACTTCAGCACCTGCAAGAGGGGCTCCTGTAATGCAGGCCCTTCCCACTCCTTGGGAGCAGTAGAGCCTTACACGTAGAGGCCTTCTTCTCCTGCTTCAGCAGCAGCACCAGCAGCTGCTGCTGCTGCTACTGCGCCTTCACTCGCTGCCGTCTTGGTCTTCAAGGCGGAAGCCTCGCATGCATACGTGCGGCTGGTAGCCGCAATGATGCTAATGCTGCAGCGTTACTGCCTGCTGCCGCTGCTACGCTACATGTCTCTGATGTCTGTTGCTGAGCCTACACCTTATCTTTTCATGCTGAATCAGCCTGTATCCGTCTCCCTGTCTCTTCCATCCAAACAAAAGAACAGATAACGCGCTGATGAAGGCGTGGCTCTTCAACTGAGCCTCTGCAACGCAGGCTAAGGCTGTGTGTCTCTGTCTCTAGGTACTGCTGTCTCTCTTTGTTTCGGCTTGTCCCTGTCTCTAGCTACTGCTGTCTCTCTTTGTTTCTGCTTGTCTCTGTCTGTTTGTTTCTCTCGCTTCCCTCAGCTCTCAGCGATTTCTGTCCTCTACGTACCTGCATTTGCAGCACTGATACGAAGAAACGATCAATAGCAACATGAGGCGAGCGATGCAACCATACCCGGGCACACAGACACACACACACACACACACACACACACACACACACACACACACACACACACGCACACACACACACACACACACACACACACACACACATACACGCACACACACAAACACAGACTGTGAAGCTGCATAAGTGCTCACAAACCCTGCGGGCAACGAGCACCCGTGGCAAGTGGTGTAGCACACATTGCCAGCAGCTGCGCTGGTGCTAACAACGGCAGCAGCAGCGCGGTGCTGTTTGAAGACTCCCCTAAAGGTTCCATTGCCATTGGCAGCAAGGCTGTACGCAGCAGCCGTCAGAGAAAAGAGTTTTGCCGAGACAGGCGATGTCAGAAAGGGAAAAGCGTTGGCTTTCGCAGCAGCGACACTAGCGGCATCAGGCAACCCATTCGCGCCACAGCAGGATGACGCAGCTGAGGTCGAACAAACAGAAGGGGGCCTGTCTTCCCATTTGATTCCACAAATCCGTCTCCACCTTGCCGTTGCAGCAGCAGCTGCTGCCCTTGCTGCTGCTTATATTGAAAGATGCTAAGTAGGGCGACGCTAAGGAGGCATGCCAGAAGAATACATGGCCACAGATATCACTGCTGCTGCAACTCCCCATTGATAAAAAAGCAGGCAGCTCACCTGTAGATGCTGCTGCTACAGCTGACAAGGGCCGGTGCCAAGGCGTTTGAACCAACACGCCCAAGGCCAACCAAAGCAATACAAGGACAGGAGGACTCAAGGTTTCTGGTTTCCCTGTTTGTCCTGCAGGCCACGTTGACGCGCATCTGTAGTAATAGCAGCCCCATCTACACTGCAGCAGGGTCTGCAGCAAGAGGGTTTGCAGCAGGAGCGGTACTCAGCTAGGTAAAGGGCCAGGAAGCTGCAAAGGGGGCATGACCTCCAGAGGCACTGAAGCAAGTCAACGGGGCTTTCCTTCCCTGCAGCAGCAGTGCCTGCATGGAGTTCGTCACTGGTACAAGGTTATTGTTGCTTTGACTGCTGCTGCGTATGTTGCTGCACAAGAAAAACGTGACGGCTGCTGGTGATAGGAGAAAGAGTGAAGGTGTAAAAGCGAATCACAAGCCGTCATACGCTTCGTTCCTTATGGCCACCCACCGAAAGCGTCTGCAGCAGCAGAAAAGGGGGGCAGCATCAAGAGCAGTAGTCAGAGTCGTCGTGGCAGCAGTAGCAAAGCAAAACAAAAATATGGGGCAGAAGGCATGATACCGCAATGGCAATGTAATGCATAGAAAATGTGGAAGTGCATCTGACCTTGCGGCGCAAAAAACGCCACAGCAAAGCACGAGCCAAAACCGCCATTTGAGCCACTGCAACAACAGCAAAATTACCAGCAGTAGCAGGAAAGCGTACTTAGAGGAATGGCAGAGAGGAACGTAGCAACAGACGGCCGCAGGGGAAAGCCAGAAAGCCTGGAAAAGTCGCAGTATGACGTAGCTGTCCGAGAATATGTTGCTGTTGATGTTGCTGGGGAAGGCTTATTTCCTGCTGATGCTGTGCTCATTACTGATTTTGTGGGTGTTTCATCTGCTTCAGGGCAGCAAGTTGGTTTTGGGGTCTAGAGAATGATGACTCCACAAGCACCAAAACATGCGCTTCTACGCTTCAAGAGCTACCGATTCTATTGCTCTAGCGCCGATTTCGTATGGCGTTTGAACTAACACCTCAATGCTGGGTTGCGATCCATCCGGCGTTTTGTTTCCTGGGGCTACTCAGCTGAATTTTCCACTGTACGTCTCGCCCAAAGCCATCATGGGCACCTTGCTGTTGACCCGATGCTGGTTGGTGGTGCTGCTGCTGTCGTAGCAGCAGCAGCAGCAACTAATGCTAAATCTGCAGCACCAGCAGCAGCCGCAGCATGCTGCTGCAAGCCATCCAGGGAGCCAACGGGCATGCCTATTAAGGAGGACCGCCGCTGTGAGGTGGAGAGCACGACGTGCCTGTGAGATAAAAGCACGAGAAGTAGGCAAACAACAAGACAAGGAACCGAGTGAAAGAAAATGACAAAAGATGTCAGCAATGCACACACAACACACAAAACAAACCCACAAGGAAACAACAGAAAAAGCAACAGGCCGCCCCTTCTTTGTCCGTGCATGCAGAAATGAGGTCCACACAATTTCAAATTCCACAAATAACCAAGAGCAGCAGTTGTAGCCGGTTAAGCAGCTTCCGCAGGTTGAGCAGGAGCAAGAGAATCTTCAATAGCATCAAAAGTAACAAACATAGTAGCTGCAGTATCAGAAGACACAACAATATCTGCTTTAATGGCTATAGCAACAGCAGCGGCAGCACCAGCACCGGCAGAAAAGTTCCCCAATTATAACAGGAGCACGGCACCCTCAAGTATCTTGATATGCTGCAAGCTGCACAGGCCCATCATTTTGTATGGCATACGCCTACACCCCCCTTGCTCCCTGTGAAAGCCATGCACGCCAACACCATATGCAACGGCTTTGTTGCTCTTAAGTCGGTACAGACAGCTTCCATCTCCGGAAGCCTACAAAGATATCTACAAAACGCCTGAGCTCTAACTTGTGCTAAGAAGTTGTTTTGTGTAGAATCTGTGTCGCGGGAATGCCCTGAAAGGCAAGGTCCCCTTCCTGAGTGGCAGTAACCTTACATTGTTTGTTCCATGTAACTTTATTTTTTAATAAGGCTCAAAGCGGGATTTTCATCTTGTCGTGGGCCCCTTCACATTCTTCGAAGCTCCATCCAGGCAAGCAGCCGTAAACCAAATTCTCTGTACTAAGACAAGGGAATACAAAGAAGATAGGACACAGGGAGGAAGAATCACAAGCCTACAGCGGCGGCGAACGTATGCTGGTAGTTGGTGTTGTTCCAATATGAGTAGGTGAGCAGCATCAGTCGGAGGAAATAATTGATCATCATCTACCCAAACTGATTTTGGTGAAACGTGGGCAAGGATTGCTGCAGCAATGACCTGGGACTGCCAGCAAACCCTTTGTTACATATCAATATCCTTTGCTAACTTTGAAATTAAATTCCGCTGAAGTTTCCATTGTTATGCCAGCAATCTGGGTAGGAGCTTGGCAAGTTTCTCTCCTTCCGTTCCAAGTGTAGCCATTGGAAGTTTTGTTTTGACCTCAATATTCCGTCAACGTTTAGACCAGTGTGGACCTCTGAGCCACCGATTTGTTGAGCACCGATTACTTGAAGGTAGCCCACCTTAAAGTAATCAGTGGCCCTGCTTGGCAGAGGGGGTTTCGGCGGCGACTTGCAAAGCATGATAGTCCGGCGCGGCAGAAAAGAATATTTCAGTAGCACTGGATTAAGGATGCACCAAAGGAGCATCGGGCGTCTTTATAAAATGTTTTGTCGGGAGCCAATGTGGCACCTTGGGCTGGGTACTACAAGAAAGCAGGTGAGCTGCTGCGCACGGGCTCTTGGCACATTGAGATGAGAGGTGGGAGGCTGTGGTGTTGGTCGTTCGTTGGTTGTGTGAGGCGCCAACTTCCATCGGATGGCAGTTCATGCGAAAGCTGCGATGGAGGAGCGGTTGGTCGTGTTGCGTGTAAAGTAGTGGTGGCCCGCTTTGGAGGCGGAAGCAAAGGTTTGAAGAGATGTGCTTATGGCAGTTTGTTGCCATAACATAACTCGGTAGCCTGTTGCTGAGTGGCCAAAATCGGGCGCGAAGCTTGAACGATGCTGGGGGCAAATTGCTGGTGCCTCATGTATTGCTTCAAGCTTTTTGCATTGCTGCTGCTGTCTGCGCTACGACGTCCGCGAACCTATTTGGTTTCGCTGTTGGAGGACAGGAGGCCTTGTTAACGTGGATGCTTCACCTGTGCGCCAGGGAGGCTCGCACGTTGCAAGGCTGGTGTGAAAGGAATATAATATGAGTTGGGGAGTTTCTGGACGGATGCGTTAAGCGTCTGGAAGTGGATCCCCCAAAGCAGCTGCTGTTTGGTGGCATAATTGTGGGGTGTTGTATTGGTATGTTATGCGGAATATTTGAGAAATTGAAGTTAGAGCGCTACGAATGGTCTTAGAGGAGGTGCTGGTAGTTCCTGTTTTTTCTTTGAAATGGACGGGAATGCCACATCCAAGAGGCTAGTTGGGGCGCTAGAAGGACACAGCTCGTTGCCTTAGGACTTGTGTTGATTGCTGTACCAGATTGCCGGCGTGTTTGTGTGGTTTTATAGCCACGGCGCCTTGGCGATGGGTGGTAAATCCAACAGAGTTCGATGGTATTAAGACGAACTGTGGTATAGCTCTCGTAGCGGTGAGGGTGCTGTTGAATGTGTTTGGGATATCATGACTCTGTTTTCGTTTTCGAGCATTTGTGGGGTTTTCGCCTGCACGTTTACTCGGAGGATACAGAGGCAGGGCGTCCCAAAATCCATCAATTTGTCATAATCGCTTTAAGGAGGAGAGGGAGAGCGCACGTATGAAACCAGAATGGTTTGTTTCGTTTGTTTCTCCTTTCTTCTGTCTTTGAGCGTTAAATAGGACAATGAGGTGGTAAATATTTGTTCTGCTTGTGAACCTATATTTTGCTTGCCTTTGTTCAAGAAGGTGAATATGCTGTATTTCGTTTTGCCGCCAAGTAGATTGCCTTATCACGCATGCAGATAATGTGGGATGGGGCTGATGGGCTTGATGGCAAATGAACCAGGCAGTTTATATAGCCTTCGAGAATGGTGAGTAAAGATGGCGTTCGAGCGGAAACAACGATAGCAACCTGGTTGATCCTGCCAGTAGTCATATGCTTGTCTCAAAGATTAAGCCATGCATGTCTAAGTATAAGCTTTTATACGGTGAAACTGCGAATGGCTCATTAAAACAGTTATAGTTTATTTGATGGTCTTTTTTACATGGATAACCATGGTAATTCTATGGCTAATACATGCGCAAAAGCTACCTTCTCTGGAGGGGCTGTGTTTATTAGATACAAAACCAACCCACTTTTGTGGAGTCATGGTGATTCATAGTAACCGAACGGATCGCAGTTGGCTTTCGGGCCCGCGATGGATCATTCAAGTTTCTGACCTATCAGCTTTCGACGGTAGGGTATTGGCCTACCGTGGCAGTGACGGGTAACGGGGAATTAGGGTTCGATTCCGGAGAGGGAGCCTGAGAAACGGCTACCACATCTAAGGAAGGCAGCAGGCGCGCAAATTACCCAATGAAAACAGTTTCGAGGTAGTGACGAGAAATAACAATACAGGGCATTTTATGCTTTGTAATTGGAATGATGGGAATGTAAAACCCTTCCAGAGTAACAATTGGAGGGCAAGTCTGGTGCCAGCAGCCGCGGTAATTCCAGCTCCAATAGTGTATATTAGAGTTGTTGCAGTTAAAAAGCTCGTAGTTGGATTTCTGTCGTGGTCAGCCTGCGCTGCCCGTATGGGTGTGCGCGTGGTTTGCCCTCGGCATATTTCTGGTAGCCTCTGGCGCTTTATTGCGTTGGTAGGTGTTCTGGAACTTTTACTTTGAGAAAAATAGAGTGTTTCAAGCAGGCTTGTCGCCCTGAATACTGCAGCATGGAATAATAAGATAGGACCTCGGTTCTATTTTGTTGGTTTCTAGGACCAAGGTAATGATTAATAGGGACAGTTGGGGGCATTCGTATTTAACTGTCAGAGGTGAAATTCTTAGATTTGTTAAAGACGAACTACTGCGAAAGCATTTGCCAAGGATGTTTTCATTAATCAAGAACGACAGTAGGGGGTTTGAAGACGATTAGATACCGTCGTAATCTCTACCATAAACTATGCCGACTAGAGATAGGGAAATGCCTACCTTGGCTTCTCCTGCACCTCATGAGAAATCAAAGTCTCTGGGTTCTGGGGGGAGTATGGTCGCAAGGCTGAAACTTAAAGGAATTGACGGAGGGGCACCACCAGGCGTGGAGCCTGCGGCTTAATTTGACTCAACACGGGGAAACTCACCAGGTCCAGACATGGGAAGGATTGACAGATTGATAGCTCTTTCTTGATTCTATGGGTGGTGGTGCATGGCCGTTCTTAGTTGGTGGAGTGATCTGTCTGGTTAATTTCGATAACGAACGAGACCTTGGCCTGCTAAATAGGGTCAGTAACTTCGGTTACTGCATCACTTCTTAGAGGGACTTTGCGTGTCTAACGCAAGGAAGTTCGAGGCAATAACAGGTCTGTGATGCCCTTAGATGTTCTGGGCTGCACGCGCGCTACACTGATGCATGCAACGAGTTTTTACCTTGCCCGATGGGGCTGGGTAATCTTGTGAGGGTGCATCGTGATGGGGATAGATTATTGCAATTATTAGTCTTCAACGAGGAATGCCTAGTAGGCGCAAGTCAGCAGCTTGCGCCGACTACGTCCCCGCCCCTTGTACACACCGCCCGTCGCTGCAACCGATCGGAGGGTCCTGTGAATTCATCGGACTGGCCAGCCCCACTTTGGGGATGGCCGGGAAGTTGCGTAAATAGAGCCCTCTAAAGGATGCAAAAGTCGTAACACGGTTTCCGTAGGTGAACCTGCGGAAGGATCATTCACACATTGCGTCTCCAAGCGATTTCATCATCGGAATGGCTTTTTGAAAGCGTTTTGCGATGTTGGAGTCTGCTAGGGGGGAGCGCCGACAAACCAACGTAAACCAATCCTTGAATCGCTTTGCTTTCCCTCCACAACGTTCTTTTGTTATTAAAAAAGAAATGAATGAACTTCTCTTTGTATGAAAGATGGATTTTAACGATGGAAGATCTGTCGCATGCAAGGGGAGGTGTTAGCGCATGCGGGGGGTGGGGCTGGTTGGGGCTGCATGCATGCATGCATGCAAGTATGCATGCAGCCCCATGCATGCATGCGTGTATGCTTGCATGCATGGATGCATGCATGCAAGTGTGTGTGTGTATGCATGTATGTCCTCAATCGATCCCACCATTTGCTTAATTTTGCGCTATTTATTGAAAAAAAGCATTTGGCTTTAAAAAACTTTCAGCAATGGATGTCTTGGCTCACGCATCGATGAAGGACGCAGCGAAATGCGATACGCATTGTGAATTGCAGATTTTAGTGAACCATCAGATTTCTGAACGCATATGGCGCTGCCGGGATTTCTCGGCAGCACGTCTGTTTCAGTGTCTTTTGATCTCTCCTATAAGTATACTTACCACCATTGGCAGGGCACAGTTTATGATACTGTGCGCGTTTAATGTGTGGTTGGTATCATTTGCACGTCGCAGTTTTTATGTAATTGCGTCGTGTGAAGATTTGTTTTGGAGTCACCACAAGTACATATTATTATGTATGTGTGCTGACAAGCAAAGATTGATATGGTGTTATCCTTTCGTTCATGAAAGAGATACGGTGGTTTATTATTAAGCTGCTGATATGTATCTCATCAATAATGAACGATTCTAGCATGCATATATGTTGGGTGTGTATGTCGATGGTGGTATATGACTTTTGTTCTATACTACTATTGGAAGCCTATTTATGTATGTGTGGGATAATAATTCATTATCAATTATGCTTGATGTGGGATATATTCCAAAATATATAGGTATATTGAAGAACATATACATATATCTAGACCTGAAATCAGTCGAGGCTACCCGCTGAATTTAAGCATATTACTAAGCGGAGGAAAAGAAAATAACAATGATTCCCCTAGTAACGGCGAGTGAAGCGGGAAGAGCTCAAAGTGAAAATCGTGAGTCCCTTATTTGGCCTCACGAATTGTAGCCTCTAGAGGCGTTGCCAGTGGGAGGGCAGGTCTAAGTTTCTTGGAACAGAACTTCAGAGAGGGTGACAGTCCCGTCCTTTGTCCTGCTCGATGCTCCCACGTACGGTGCGCTTTTATTGAGTCGCGTTCATTGGGATTTGAGCGCAAAATGTGTGATAAGTTTCACATAAAGCTAAATATTGGCGTGAGACCGATAGCGAACAAGTACTGTGAAGGAAAGATGAAAAGGACTTTGGAAAGAGAGTTAAAAGTGTCTGAAATTGCTGGAAGGGAAGCGATTGAAACTTTTGTATCTCTAGGGTGCCGGTGGGGTCCAGTGGTCACATCTCTTATATCTCCATTATAGGGATTGGGAGGTCTGTTTACTGCTGTGGTCCACTATGATCCCTTGAGGTTGGTCAGCATCAGTGGACACCTGACTATTCTCCCCAAGGAAGGTAAGCCTTTCGTGGGCTGTTATAGCCTTTGGGTTTGTGTTGTTCAGGTGTTTGCTGAGGTGTGCTTTAGGCGTTCGATGGCTACACTTTCGAGTACCGTCGTTCTGCGATGCTGTCCTTAACGGTTTCAACCGACCCGTCTTGAAACACGGACCAAGGAGTCTAACATATGTGCGAGTATGCGGGCGGAAACCCTGTATGCACAATGAAAGTGAGAGTAGGGAAAGGTTTTGCTTTTTGCATGCCTTGCACCTACGACCGACCACGAACTTTGTGAGAGGTTTGAGTTGTAGCACATCTGTTAGGACCCGAAAGATGGTGAACTATGCCTGAGTAGGGTGAAGTCAGGCGAAAGCCTGATGGAAGCTCGTAGCGATACTGACGTGCAAATCGTTCGTCAAACTTGGGTATAGGGGCGAAAGACTAATCGAACCGTCTAGTAGCTGGTTTCTTCCGAAGTTTCTCTCAGGATAGCTGGAGTTCAATTAGTTTTATCAGGTAAAGCGAATGATTAGAGGCCTCGGGGGCGCGTTGCCCTCGACCTATTCTCAAACTTTAAA
>OY986946.1:2331580-2339080 GCA_963920595.1 Eimeria praecox | reverse complement strand
GTCCCTGTCTCTAGCTACTGCTGTCTCTCTTTGTTTCTGCTTGTCTCTGTCTGTTTGTTTCTCTCGCTTCCCTCAGCTCTCAGCGATTTCTGTCCTCTACGTACCTGCATTTGCAGCACTGATACGAAGAAATGATCAGTAGCAACATGAGGCGAGCGATGCAACCATACCCGGGCACACAGACACATACACAGACACACACACACACACACACACACACACACACACACACACACACACACACATACACGCACACACACAAACACAGACTGTGAAGCTGCATAAGTGCTCACAAACCCTGCGGGCAACGAGCACCCGTGGCAAGTGGTGTAGCACACATTGCCAGCAGCTGCGCTGGTGCTAACAACGGCAGCAGCAGCGCGGTGCTGTTTGAAGACTCCCCTAAAGGTGCCATTGCCATTGGCAGCAAGGCTGTACGCAGCAGCCGTCAGAGAAAGGAGTTTTGCCGAGACAGGCGATGTCAGAAAGGGAAAAGCGTTGGCTTTCGCAGCAGCAACCGCAGCGACACTAGCGGCATCAGGCAACCCATTCGCGCCACAGCAGGATGACGCAGCTGACGTCGAACAAACAGAAGGGGGCCTGTCTTCCCATTTGATTCCACAAATCCGTCTCCACCTTGCCGTTGCAGCAGCAGCTGCTGCCCTTGCTGCTGCTTATATTGAAAGATGCTAAGTAGGGCGACGCTAAGGAGGCATGCCAGAAGAATACATGGCCACAGATATCACTGCTGCTGCAACTCCCCATTGATAAAAAAGCAGGCAGCTCACCTGTAGATGCTGCTGCTACAGCTGACAAGGGCCGGTGCCAAGGCGTTTGAACCAACACGCCCAAGGCCAACCAAAGCAATACAAGGACAGGAGGACTCAAGGTTTCTGGTTTCCCTGTTTGTCCTGCAGGCCACGTTGACGCGCATCTGTAGTAATAGCAGCCCCATCTACACTGCACCAGGGTCTGCAGCAAGAGGGTTTGCAGCAGGAGCGGTACTCAGCTACGTAAAGGGCCAGGAAGCTGCAAAGGGGGCATGACCTCCAGAGGCACTGAAGCAAGTCAACGGGGCTTTCCTTCCCTGCAGCAGCAGTGCCTGCACGGAGTTCGTCACTGGTACAAGGTTATTGTTGCTTTGACTGCTGCTGCGTATGTTGCTGCACAAGAAAAACGTGACGGCTGCTGGTGATAGGAGAAAGAGTGAAGGTGTAAAAGCGAATCACAAGCCGTCATACGCTTCGTTCCTTATGGCCACCCACCGAAAGCGTCTGCAGCAGCAGAAAAGGGGGGCAGCATCAAGAGCAGTAGTCAGAGTCGTCGTGGCAGCAGTAGCAAAGCAAAACAAAAATATGGGGCAGAAGGCATGATACCGCAATGGCAATGTAATGCATAGAAAATGTGGAAGTGCATCTGACCTTGCGGCGCAAAAAACGCCACAGCAAAGCACGAGCCAAAACCGCCATTTGAGCCACTGCAACAACAGCAAAATTACCAGCAGTAGCAGGAAAGCGTACTTAGAGGAATGGCAGAGAGGAACGTAGCAACAGACGGCCGCAGGGGAAAGCCAGAAAGCCTGGAAAAGTCGCAGTGTGACGTAGCTGTCCGAGAATATGTTGCTGTTGATGTTGCTGGGGAAGGCTTATTTCCTGCTGATGCTGTGCTCATTACTGATTTTGTGGGTGTTTCATCTGCTTCAGGGCAGCAAGTTGGTTTTGGGGTCTAGAGAATGATGACTCCACAAGCACCAAAACATGCGCTTCTACGCTTCAAGAGCTACCGATTCTATTGCTCTAGCGCCGATTTCGTATGGCGTTTGAACTAACACCTCAATGCTGGGTTGCGATCCATCCGGCGTTTTGTTTCCTGGGGCTACTCAGCTGAATTTTCCACTGTACGTCTCGCCCAAAGCCATCATGGGCACCTTGCTGTTGACCCGATGCTGGTTGGTGGTGCTGCTGCTGTCGTAGCAGCAGCAGCAGCAACTAATGCTAAATCTGCAGCACCAGCAGCAGCCGCAGCATGCTGCTGCAAGCCATCCAGGGAGCCAACGGGCATGCCTATTAAGGAGGACCGCCGCTGTGAGGTGGAGAGCACGACGTGCCTGTGAGATAAAAGCACGAGAAGTAGGCAAACAACAAGACAAGGAACCGAGTGAAAGAAAATGACAAAAGATGTCAGCAATGCACACACAACACACAAAACAAACCCACAAGGAAACAACAGAAAAAGCAACAGGCCGCCCCTTCTTTGTCCGTGCATGCAGAAATGAGGTCCACACAATTTCAAATTCCACAAATAACCAAGAGCAGCAGTTGTAGCCGGTTAAGCAGCTTCCGCAGGTTGAGCAGGAGCAAGAGAATCTTCAATAGCATCAAAAGTAACAAACATAGTAGCTGCAGTATCAGAAGACACAACAATATCTGCTTTAATGGCTATAGCAACAGCAGCGGCAGCACCAGCACCGGCAGAAAAGTTCCCCAATTATAACAGGAGCACGGCACCCTCAAGTATCTTGATATGCTGCAAGCTGCACAGGCCCATCATTTTGTATGGCATACGCCTACACCCCCCTTGCTCCCTGTGAAAGCCATGCACGCCAACACCATATGCAACGGCTTTGTTGCTCTTAAGTCGGTACAGACAGCTTCCATCTCCGGAAGCCTACAAAGATATCTACAAAACGCCTGAGCTCTAACTTGTGCTAAGAAGTTGTTTTGTGTAGAATCTGTGTCGCGGGAATGCCCTGAAAGGCAAGGTCCCCTTCCTGAGTGGCAGTAACCTTACATTGTTTGTTCCATGTAACTTTATTTTTTAATAAGGCTCAAAGCGGGATTTTCATCTTGTCGTGGGCCCCTTCACATTCTTCGAAGCTCCATCCAGGCAAGCAGCCGTAAACCAAATTCTCTGTACTAAGACAAGGGAATACAAAGAAGATAGGACACAGGGAGGAAGAATCACAAGCCTACAGCGGCGGCGAACGTATGCTGGTAGTTGGTGTTGTTCCAATATGAGTAGGTGAGCAGCATCAGTCGGAGGAAATAATTGATCATCATCTACCCAAACTGATTTTGGTGAAACGTGGGCAAGGATTGCTGCAGCAATGACCTGGGACTGCCAGCAAACCCTTTGTTACATATCAATATCCTTTGCTAACTTTGAAATTAAATTCCGCTGAAGTTTCCATTGTTATGCCAGCAATCTGGGTAGGAGCTTGGCAAGTTTCTCTCCTTCCGTTCCAAGTGTAGCCATTGGAAGTTTTGTTTTGACCTCAATATTCCGTCAACGTTTAGACCAGTGTGGACCTCTGAGCCACCGATTTGTTGAGCACCGATTACTTGAAGGTAGCCCACCTTAAAGTAATCAGTGGCCCTGCTTGGCAGAGGGGGTTTCGGCGGCGACTTGCAAAGCATGATAGTCCGGCGCGGCAGAAAAGAATATTTCAGTAGCACTGGATTAAGGATGCACCAAAGGAGCATCGGGCGTCTTTATAAAATGTTTTGTCGGGAGCCAATGTGGCACCTTGGGCTGGGTACTACAAGAAAGCAGGTGAGCTGCTGCGCACGGGCTCTTGGCACATTGAGATGAGAGGTGGGAGGCTGTGGTGTTGGTCGTTCGTTGGTTGTGTGAGGCGCCAACTTCCATCGGATGGCAGTTCATGCGAAAGCTGCGATGGAGGAGCGGTTGGTCGTGTTGCGTGTAAAGTAGTGGTGGCCCGCTTTGGAGGCGGAAGCAAAGGTTTGAAGAGATGTGCTTATGGCAGTTTGTTGCCATAACATAACTCGGTAGCCTGTTGCTGAGTGGCCAAAATCGGGCGCGAAGCTTGAACGATGCTGGGGGCAAATTGCTGGTGCCTCATGTATTGCTTCAAGCTTTTTGCATTGCTGCTGCTGTCTGCGCTACGACGTCCGCGAACCTATTTGGTTTCGCTGTTGGAGGACAGGAGGCCTTGTTAACGTGGATGCTTCACCTGTGCGCCAGGGAGGCTCGCACGTTGCAAGGCTGGTGTGAAAGGAATATAATATGAGTTGGGGAGTTTCTGGACGGATGCGTTAAGCGTCTGGAAGTGGATCCCCCAAAGCAGCTGCTGTTTGGTGGCATAATTGTGGGGTGTTGTATTGGTATGTTATGCGGAATATTTGAGAAATTGAAGTTAGAGCGCTACGAATGGTCTTAGAGGAGGTGCTGGTAGTTCCTGTTTTTTCTTTGAAATGGACGGGAATGCCACATCCAAGAGGCTAGTTGGGGCGCTAGAAGGACACAGCTTGTTGCCTTAGGACTTGTGTTGATTGCTGTACCAGATTGCCGGCGTGTTTGTGTGGTTTTATAGCCACGGCGCCTTGGCGATGGGTGGTAAATCCAACAGAGTTCGATGGTATTAAGACGAACTGTGGTATAGCTCTCGTAGCGGTGAGGGTGCTGTTGAATGTGTTTGGGATATCATGACTCTGTTTTCGTTTTCGAGCATTTGTGGGGTTTTCGCCTGCACGTTTACTCGGAGGATACAGAGGCAGGGCGTCCCAAAATCCATCAATTTGTCATAATCGCTTTAAGGAGGAGAGGGAGAGCGCACGTATGAAACCAGAATGGTTTGTTTCGTTTGTTTCTCCTTTCTTCTGTCTTTGAGCGTTAAATAGGACAATGAGGTGGTAAATATTTGTTCTGCTTGTGAACCTATATTTTGCTTGCCTTTGTTCAAGAAGGTGAATATGCTGTATTTCGTTTTGCCGCCAAGTAGATTGCCTTATCACGCATGCAGATAATGTGGGATGGGGCTGATGGGCTTGATGGCAAATGAACCAGGCAGTTTATATAGCCTTCGAGAATGGTGAGTAAAGATGGCGTTCGAGCGGAAACAACGATAGCAACCTGGTTGATCCTGCCAGTAGTCATATGCTTGTCTCAAAGATTAAGCCATGCATGTCTAAGTATAAGCTTTTATACGGTGAAACTGCGAATGGCTCATTAAAACAGTTATAGTTTATTTGATGGTCTTTTTTACATGGATAACCATGGTAATTCTATGGCTAATACATGCGCAAAAGCTACCTTCTCTGGAGGGGCTGTGTTTATTAGATACAAAACCAACCCACTTTTGTGGAGTCATGGTGATTCATAGTAACCGAACGGATCGCAGTTGGCTTTCGGGCCCGCGATGGATCATTCAAGTTTCTGACCTATCAGCTTTCGACGGTAGGGTATTGGCCTACCGTGGCAGTGACGGGTAACGGGGAATTAGGGTTCGATTCCGGAGAGGGAGCCTGAGAAACGGCTACCACATCTAAGGAAGGCAGCAGGCGCGCAAATTACCCAATGAAAACAGTTTCGAGGTAGTGACGAGAAATAACAATACAGGGCATTTTATGCTTTGTAATTGGAATGATGGGAATGTAAAACCCTTCCAGAGTAACAATTGGAGGGCAAGTCTGGTGCCAGCAGCCGCGGTAATTCCAGCTCCAATAGTGTATATTAGAGTTGTTGCAGTTAAAAAGCTCGTAGTTGGATTTCTGTCGTAGTCAGCCTGCGCTGCCCGTATGGGTGTGCGCGTGGTTTGCCCTCGGCATATTTCTGGTAGCCTCTGGCGCTTTATTGCGTTGGTAGGTGTTCTGGAACTTTTACTTTGAGAAAAATAGAGTGTTTCAAGCAGGCTTGTCGCCCTGAATACTGCAGCATGGAATAATAAGATAGGACCTCGGTTCTATTTTGTTGGTTTCTAGGACCAAGGTAATGATTAATAGGGACAGTTGGGGGCATTCGTATTTAACTGTCAGAGGTGAAATTCTTAGATTTGTTAAAGACGAACTACTGCGAAAGCATTTGCCAAGGATGTTTTCATTAATCAAGAACGACAGTAGGGGGTTTGAAGACGATTAGATACCGTCGTAATCTCTACCATAAACTATGCCGACTAGAGATAGGGAAATGCCTACCTTGGCTTCTCCTGCACCTCATGAGAAATCAAAGTCTCTGGGTTCTGGGGGGAGTATGGTCGCAAGGCTGAAACTTAAAGGAATTGACGGAGGGGCACCACCAGGCGTGGAGCCTGCGGCTTAATTTGACTCAACACGGGGAAACTCACCAGGTCCAGACATGGGAAGGATTGACAGATTGATAGCTCTTTCTTGATTCTATGGGTGGTGGTGCATGGCCGTTCTTAGTTGGTGGAGTGATCTGTCTGGTTAATTTCGATAACGAACGAGACCTTGGCCTGCTAAATAGGGTCAGTAACTTCGGTTACTGTATCACTTCTTAGAGGGACTTTGCGTGTCTAACGCAAGGAAGTTCGAGGCAATAACAGGTCTGTGATGCCCTTAGATGTTCTGGGCTGCACGCGCGCTACACTGATGCATGCAACGAGTTTTTACCTTGCCCGATGGGGCTGGGTAATCTTGTGAGGGTGCATCGTGATGGGGATAGATTATTGCAATTATTAGTCTTCAACGAGGAATGCCTAGTAGGCGCAAGTCAGCAGCTTGCGCCGACTACGTCCCCGCCCCTTGCACACACCGCCCGTCGCTGCAACCGATCGGAGGGTCCTGTGAATTCATCGGACTGGCCAGCCCCACTTTGGGGATGGCCGGGAAGTTGCGTAAATAGAGCCCTCTAAAGGATGCAAAAGTCGTAACACGGTTTCCGTAGGTGAACCTGCGGAAGGATCATTCACACATTGCGTCTCCAAGCGATTTCATCATCGGAATGGCTTTTTGAAAGCGTTTTGCTATGTTGGAGTCTGCTAGGGGGGAGCGCCGACAAACCAACGTAAACCAATCCTTGAATCGCTTTGCTTTCCCTCCACAACGTTCTTTTGTTATTAAAAAAGAAATGAATGAACTTCTCTTTGTATGAAAGATGGATTTTAACGATGGAAGATCTGTCGCATGCAAGGGGAGGTGTTAGCGCATGCGGGGGGTGGGGCTGGTTGGGGCTGCATGCATGCATGCATGCAAGTATGCATGCAGCCCCATGCATGCATGCGTGTATGCTTGCATGCATGGATGCATGCATGCAAGTGTGTGTGTGTATGCATGTATGTCCTCAATCGATCCCACCATTTGCTTAATTTTGCGCTATTTATTGAAAAAAAGCATTTGGCTTTAAAAAACTTTCAGCAATGGATGTCTTGGCTCACGCATCGATGAAGGACGCAGCGAAATGCGATACGCATTGTGAATTGCAGATTTTAGTGAACCATCAGATTTCTGAACGCATATGGCGCTGCCGGGATTTCTCGGCAGCACGTCTGTTTCAGTGTCTTTTGATCTCTCCTATAAGTATACTTACCACCATTGGCAGGGCACAGTTTATGATACTGTGCGCGTTTAATGTGTGGTTGGTATCATTTGCACGTCGCAGTTTTTATGTAATTGCGTCGTGTGAAGATTTGTTTTGGAGTCACCACAAGTACATATTATTATGTATGTGTGCTGACAAGCAAAGATTGATATGGTGTTATCCTTTCGTTCATGAAAGAGATACGGTGGTTTATTATTAAGCTGC
>OY986946.1:2316580-2326580 GCA_963920595.1 Eimeria praecox | reverse complement strand
CACCAATTGTTTAAGTTCTAGCAGCGAGGCAGGATCAAACTTCAATAACCATGATGAAGTTGTGCAGCAAACATTTTTCAGTGCATCGGCTGGTGATGACTGTCGGGTTGAAGGCATCTTCAACATCACCTATAATCTCAGTCGCCCCAAACTGTTCCCCCTTTTCAGAACCTGCGGTGCTGCATAATTGACTTCTGCTGCCTGCCGTTCCTGCGATCGGTGCTGCAGCTTCTTTTTCTTCTCCTGTTGCTGCAGTCTCTGCATCCTTCGATACAATATGCGCCGCAGCCGACGGAACATCCTTCACCGCCAACGCGATGTGCAAGAAACCCAGGTGGGCAGCAACAGCAGCAGCGCCACCAGTAAAATGCAGCAGCAACAGTGCTGTTCCCCCATTGCTGTTTTCTACACATTGGGGCGTCAACCGGTGCCCTTTCCTAACCTTCCTCATCTGCGTTCATGAAAACTAAACTTAGCTACTGCAATTCCAGTCGCCTGAGAGAAAATTTCAAGCGACACATTTGTAGAAAGCTTCTTGCAACAGGTAGTACATATACGAGGCAGAGAAAAGACAACCACTGCAAAACAACTCAAAATTTCCTTCACCGGAAATCGAATCCATGACCTGACGTTTTTCGTCGAGTAATTCAACATTAGTACCAAGGGGAATCGAACCTGGGACCTAAGGGTGGCAGGTTAGAAAAATCAGTATTATCAACACTGGGAATCGAACCCGCGACCTGCGGGTTGCAAAGTGGGCTCACCACGTCTTGATCGTAGGGACAGCTGAACTGGAGTTGGGGAGCGGCTCTTTATGCAGCCTCTGTCCTGAACACTTCAGCACCTGCAAGGGGGGCTCCTGTAATGCAGGCCCTTCCCACTCCTTGGGAACAGTAGAGCCTTACACGTAGAGGCCTTCTTCTCCTGCTTCAGCAGCAGCACCAGCAGCTGCTGCTGCTGCTACTGCGCCTTCACTCGCTGCCGTCTTGGTCTTCAAGGCGGAAGCCTCGCATGCATACGTGCGGCTGGTAGCCGCAATGATGCTAATGCTGCAGCGTTACTGCCTGCTGCCGCTGCTACGCTACATGTCTCTGTTGTCTGTTGCTGAGCCTACACCTTATCTTTTCATGCTGAGTCAGCCTGTATCCGTCTCCCTGTCCCTTCCATCCAAACAAAAGAACAGATAACGCGCTGATGAAGGCGTGGCTCTTCAACTGAGCCTCTGCAACGCAGGCTAAGGCTGTGTGTCTCTGTCTCTAGGTACTGCTGTCTCTCTTTGTTTCGGCTTGTCCCTGTCTCTAGCTACTGCTGTCTCTCTTTGTTTCTGCTTGTCTCTGTCTGTTTGTTTCTCTCGCTTCCCTCAGCTCTCAGCGATTTCTGTCCTCTACGTACCTGCATTTGCAGCACTGATACGAAGAAATGATCAGTAGCAACATGAGGCGAGCGATGCAACCATACCCGGGCACACAGACACATACACAGACACACACACACACACACACACACACACACACACACACACACACACACACACACATACACGCACACACACAAACACAGACTGTGAAGCTGCATAAGTGCTCACAAACCCTGCGGGCAACGAGCACCCGTGGCAAGTGGTGTAGCACACATTGCCAGCAGCTGCGCTGGTGCTAACAACGGCAGCAGCAGCGCGGTGCTGTTTGAAGACTCCCCTAAAGGTGCCATTGCCATTGGCAGCAAGGCTGTACGCAGCAGCCGTCAGAGAAAAGAGTTTTGCCGAGACAGGCGATGTCAGAAAGGGAAAAGCGTTGGCTTTCGCAGCAGCAACCGCAGCGACACTAGCGGCATCAGGCAACCCATTCGCGCCACAGCAGGATGACGCAGCTGACGTCGAACAAACAGAAGGGGGCCTGTCTTCCCATTTGATTCCACAAATCCGTCTCCACCTTGCCGTTGCAGCAGCAGCTGCTGCCCTTGCTGCTGCTTATATTGAAAGATGCTAAGTAGGGCGACGCTAAGGAGGCATGCCAGAAGAATACATGGCCACAGATATCACTGCTGCTGCAACTCCCCATTGATAAAAAAGCAGGCAGCTCACCTGTAGATGCTGCTGCTACAGCTGACAAGGGCCGGTGCCAAGGCGTTTGAACCAACACGCCCAAGGCCAACCAAAGCAATACAAGGACAGGAGGACTCAAGGTTTCTGGTTTCCCTGTTTGTCCTGCAGGCCACGTTGACGCGCATCTGTAGTAATAGCAGCCCCATCTACACTGCACCAGGGTCTGCAGCAAGAGGGTTTGCAGCAGGAGCGGTACTCAGCTACGTAAAGGGCCAGGAAGCTGCAAAGGGGGCATGACCTCCAGAGGCACTGAAGCAAGTCAACGGGGCTTTCCTTCCCTGCAGCAGCAGTGCCTGCACGGAGTTCGTCACTGGTACAAGGTTATTGTTGCTTTGACTGCTGCTGCGTATGTTGCTGCACAAGAAAAACGTGACGGCTGCTGGTGATAGGAGAAAGAGTGAAGGTGTAAAAGCGAATCACAAGCCGTCATACGCTTCGTTCCTTATGGCCACCCACCGAAAGCGTCTGCAGCAGCAGAAAAGGGGGGCAGCATCAAGAGCAGTAGTCAGAGTCGTCGTGGCAGCAGTAGCAAAGCAAAACAAAAATATGGGGCAGAAGGCATGATACCGCAATGGCAATGTAATGCATAGAAAATGTGGAAGTGCATCTGACCTTGCGGCGCAAAAAACGCCACAGCAAAGCACGAGCCAAAACCGCCATTTGAGCCACTGCAACAACAGCAAAATTACCAGCAGTAGCAGGAAAGCGTACTTAGAGGAATGGCAGAGAGGAACGTAGCAACAGACGGCCGCAGGGGAAAGCCAGAAAGCCTGGAAAAGTCGCAGTGTGACGTAGCTGTCCGAGAATATGTTGCTGTTGATGTTGCTGGGGAAGGCTTATTTCCTGCTGATGCTGTGCTCATTACTGATTTTGTGGGTGTTTCATCTGCTTCAGGGCAGCAAGTTGGTTTTGGGGTCTAGATAATGATGACTCCACAAGCACCAAAACATGCGCTTCTACGCTTCAAGAGCTACCGATTCTATTGCTCTAGCGCCGATTTCGTATGGCGTTTGAACTAACACCTCAATGCTGGGTTGCGATCCATCCGGCGTTTTGTTTCCTGGGGCTACTCAGCTGAATTTTCCACTGTACGTCTCGCCCAAAGCCATCATGGGCACCTTGCTGTTGACCCGATGCTGGTTGGTGGTGCTGCTGCTGTCGTAGCAGCAGCAGCAGCAACTAATGCTAAATCTGCAGCACCAGCAGCAGCCGCAGCATGCTGCTGCAAGCCATCCAGGGAGCCAACGGGCATGCCTATTAAGGAGGACCGCCGCTGTGAGGTGGAGAGCACGACGTGCCTGTGAGATAAAAGCACGAGAAGTAGGCAAACAACAAGACAAGGAACCGAGTGAAAGAAAATGACAAAAGATGTCAGCAATGCACACACAACACACAAAACAAACCCACAAGGAAACAACAGAAAAAGCAACAGGCCGCCCCTTCTTTGTCCGTGCATGCAGAAATGAGGTCCACACAATTTCAAATTCCACAAATAACCAAGAGCAGCAGTTGTAGCCGGTTAAGCAGCTTCCGCAGGTTGAGCAGGAGCAAGAGAATCTTCAATAGCATCAAAAGTAACAAACATAGTAGCTGCAGTATCAGAAGACACAACAATATCTGCTTTAATGGCTATAGCAACAGCAGCGGCAGCACCAGCACCGGCAGAAAAGTTCCCCAATTATAACAGGAGCACGGCACCCTCAAGTATCTTGATATGCTGCAAGCTGCACAGGCCCATCATTTTGTATGGCATACGCCCACACCCCCCTTGCTCCCTGTGAAAGCCATGCACGCCAACACCATATGCAACGGCTTTGTTGCTCTTAAGTCGGTACAGACAGCTTCCATCTCCGGAAGCCTACAAAGATATCTACAAAACGCCTGAGCTCTAACTTGTGCTAAGAAGTTGTTTTGTGTAGAATCTGTGTCGCGGGAATGCCCTGAAAGGCAAGGTCCCCTTCCTGAGTGGCAGTAACCTTACATTGTTTGTTCCATGTAACTTTATTTTTTAATAAGGCTCAAAGCGGGATTTTCATCTTGTCGTGGGCCCCTTCACATTCTTCGAAGCTCCATCCAGGCAAGCAGCCGTAAACCAAATTCTCTGTACTAAGACAAGGGAATACAAAGAAGATAGGACACAGGGAGGAAGAATCACAAGCCTACAGCGGCGGCGAACGTATGCTGGTAGTTGGTGTTGTTCCAATATGAGTAGGTGAGCAGCATCAGTCGGAGGAAATAATTGATCATCATCTACCCAAACTGATTTTGGTGAAACGTGGGCAAGGATTGCTGCAGCAATGACCTGGGACTGCCAGCAAACCCTTTGTTACATATCAATATCCTTTGCTAACTTTGAAATTAAATTCCGCTGAAGTTTCCATTGTTATGCCAGCAATCTGGGTAGGAGCTTGGCAAGTTTCTCTCCTTCCGTTCCAAGTGTAGCCATTGGAAGTTTTGTTTTGACCTCAATATTCCGTCAACGTTTAGACCAGTGTGGACCTCTGAGCCACCGATTTGTTGAGCACCGATTACTTGAAGGTAGCCCACCTTAAAGTAATCAGTGGCCCTGCTTGGCAGAGGGGGTTTCGGCGGCGACTTGCAAAGCATGATAGTCCGGCGCGGCAGAAAAGAATATTTCAGTAGCACTGGATTAAGGATGCACCAAAGGAGCATCGGGCGTCTTTATAAAATGTTTTGTCGGGAGCCAATGTGGCACCTTGGGCTGGGTACTACAAGAAAGCAGGTGAGCTGCTGCGCACGGGCTCTTGGCACATTGAGATGAGAGGTGGGAGGCTGTGGTGTTGGTCGTTCGTTGGTTGTGTGAGGCGCCAACTTCCATCGGATGGCAGTTCATGCGAAAGCTGCGATGGAGGAGCGGTTGGTCGTGTTGCGTGTAAAGTAGTGGTGGCCCGCTTTGGAGGCGGAAGCAAAGGTTTGAAGAGATGTGCTTATGGCAGTTTGTTGCCATAACATAACTCGGTAGCCTGTTGCTGAGTGGCCAAAATCGGGCGCGAAGCTTGAACGATGCTGGGGGCAAATTGCTGGTGCCTCATGTATTGCTTCAAGCTTTTTGCATTGCTGCTGCTGTCTGCGCTACGACGTCCGCGAACCTATTTGGTTTCGCTGTTGGAGGACAGGAGGCCTTGTTAACGTGGATGCTTCACCTGTGCGCCAGGGAGGCTCGCACGTTGCAAGGCTGGTGTGAAAGGAATATAATATGAGTTGGGGAGTTTCTGGACGGATGCGTTAAGCGTCTGGAAGTGGATCCCCCAAAGCAGCTGCTGTTTGGTGGCATAATTGTGGGGTGTTGTATTGGTATGTTATGCGGAATATTTGAGAAATTGAAGTTAGAGCGCTACGAATGGTCTTAGAGGAGGTGCTGGTAGTTCCTGTTTTTTCTTTGAAATGGACGGGAATGCCACATCCAAGAGGCTAGTTGGGGCGCTAGAAGGACACAGCTTGTTGCCTTAGGACTTGTGTTGATTGCTGTACCAGATTGCCGGCGTGTTTGTGTGGTTTTATAGCCACGGCGCCTTGGCGATGGGTGGTAAATCCAACAGAGTTCGATGGTATTAAGACGAACTGTGGTATAGCTCTCGTAGCGGTGAGGGTGCTGTTGAATGTGTTTGGGATATCATGACTCTGTTTTCGTTTTCGAGCATTTGTGGGGTTTTCGCCTGCACGTTTACTCGGAGGATACAGAGGCAGGGCGTCCCAAAATCCATCAATTTGTCATAATCGCTTTAAGGAGGAGAGGGAGAGCGCACGTATGAAACCAGAATGGTTTGTTTCGTTTGTTTCTCCTTTCTTCTGTCTTTGAGCGTTAAATAGGACAATGAGGTGGTAAATATTTGTTCTGCTTGTGAACCTATATTTTGCTTGCCTTTGTTCAAGAAGGTGAATATGCTGTATTTCGTTTTGCCGCCAAGTAGATTGCCTTATCACGCATGCAGATAATGTGGGATGGGGCTGATGGGCTTGATGGCAAATGAACCAGGCAGTTTATATAGCCTTCGAGAATGGTGAGTAAAGATGGCGTTCGAGCGGAAACAACGATAGCAACCTGGTTGATCCTGCCAGTAGTCATATGCTTGTCTCAAAGATTAAGCCATGCATGTCAAAGTATAAGCTTTTATACGGTGAAACTGCGAATGGCTCATTAAAACAGTTATAGTTTATTTGATGGTCTTTTTTACATGGATAACCATGGTAATTCTATGGCTAATACATGCGCAAAAGCTACCTTCTCTGGAGGGGCTGTGTTTATTAGATACAAAACCAACCCACTTTTGTGGAGTCATGGTGATTCATAGTAACCGAACGGATCGCAGTTGGCTTTCGGGCCCGCGATGGATCATTCAAGTTTCTGACCTATCAGCTTTCGACGGTAGGGTATTGGCCTACCGTGGCAGTGACGGGTAACGGGGAATTAGGGTTCGATTCCGGAGAGGGAGCCTGAGAAACGGCTACCACATCTAAGGAAGGCAGCAGGCGCGCAAATTACCCAATGAAAACAGTTTCGAGGTAGTGACGAGAAATAACAATACAGGGCATTTTATGCTTTGTAATTGGAATGATGGGAATGTAAAACCCTTCCAGAGTAACAATTGGAGGGCAAGTCTGGTGCCAGCAGCCGCGGTAATTCCAGCTCCAATAGTGTATATTAGAGTTGTTGCAGTTAAAAAGCTCGTAGTTGGATTTCTGTCGTGGTCAGCCTGCGCTGCCCGTATGGGTGTGCGCGTGGTTTGCCCTCGGCATATTTCTGGTAGCCTCTGGCGCTTTATTGCGTTGGTAGGTGTTCTGGAACTTTTACTTTGAGAAAAATAGAGTGTTTCAAGCAGGCTTGTCGCCCTGAATACTGCAGCATGGAATAATAAGATAGGACCTCGGTTCTATTTTGTTGGTTTCTAGGACCAAGGTAATGATTAATAGGGACAGTTGGGGGCATTCGTATTTAACTGTCAGAGGTGAAATTCTTAGATTTGTTAAAGACGAACTACTGCGAAAGCATTTGCCAAGGATGTTTTCATTAATCAAGAACGACAGTAGGGGGTTTGAAGACGATTAGATACCGTCGTAATCTCTACCATAAACTATGCCGACTAGAGATAGGGAAATGCCTACCTTGGCTTCTCCTGCACCTCATGAGAAATCAAAGTCTCTGGGTTCTGGGGGGAGTATGGTCGCAAGGCTGAAACTTAAAGGAATTGACGGAGGGGCACCACCAGGCGTGGAGCCTGCGGCTTAATTTGACTCAACACGGGGAAACTCACCAGGTCCAGACATGGGAAGGATTGACAGATTGATAGCTCTTTCTTGATTCTATGGGTGGTGGTGCATGGCCGTTCTTAGTTGGTGGAGTGATCTGTCTGGTTAATTTCGATAACGAACGAGACCTTGGCCTGCTAAATAGGGTCAGTAACTTCGGTTACTGTATCACTTCTTAGAGGGACTTTGCGTGTCTAACGCAAGGAAGTTCGAGGCAATAACAGGTCTGTGATGCCCTTAGATGTTCTGGGCTGCACGCGCGCTACACTGATGCATGCAACGAGTTTTTACCTTGCCCGATGGGGCTGGGTAATCTTGTGAGGGTGCATCGTGATGGGGATAGATTATTGCAATTATTAGTCTTCAACGAGGAATGCCTAGTAGGCGCAAGTCAGCAGCTTGCGCCGACTACGTCCCCGCCCCTTGCACACACCGCCCGTCGCTGCAACCGATCGGAGGGTCCTGTGAATTCATCGGACTGGCCAGCCCCACTTTGGGGATGGCCGGGAAGTTGCGTAAATAGAGCCCTCTAAAGGATGCAAAAGTCGTAACACGGTTTCCGTAGGTGAACCTGCGGAAGGATCATTCACACATTGCGTCTCCAAGCGATTTCATCATCGGAATGGCTTTTTGAAAGCGTTTTGCTATGTTGGAGTCTGCTAGGGGGGAGCGCCGACAAACCAACGTAAACCAATCCTTGAATCGCTTTGCTTTCCCTCCACAACGTTCTTTTGTTATTAAAAAAGAAATGAATGAACTTCTCTTTGTATGAAAGATGGATTTTAACGATGGAAGATCTGTCGCATGCAAGGGGAGGTGTTAGCGCATGCGGGGGGTGGGGCTGGTTGGGGCTGCATGCATGCATGCATGCAAGTATGCATGCAGCCCCATGCATGCATGCGTGTATGCTTGCATGCATGGATGCATGCATGCAAGTGTGTGTGTGTATGCATGTATGTCCTCAATCGATCCCACCATTTGCTTAATTTTGCGCTATTTATTGAAAAAAAGCATTTGGCTTTAAAAAACTTTCAGCAATGGATGTCTTGGCTCACGCATCGATGAAGGACGCAGCGAAATGCGATACGCATTGTGAATTGCAGATTTTAGTGAACCATCAGATTTCTGAACGCATATGGCGCTGCCGGGATTTCTCGGCAGCACGTCTGTTTCAGTGTCTTTTGATCTCTCCTATAAGTATACTTACCACCATTGGCAGGGCACAGTTTATGATACTGTGCGCGTTTAATGTGTGGTTGGTATCATTTGCACGTCGCAGTTTTTATGTAATTGCGTCGTGTGAAGATTTGTTTTGGAGTCACCACAAGTACATATTATTATGTATGTGTGCTGACAAGCAAAGATTGATATGGTGTTATCCTTTCGTTCATGAAAGAGATACGGTGGTTTATTATTAAGCTGCTGATATGTATCTCATCAATAATGAACGATTCTAGCATGCATATATGTTGGGTGTGTATGTCGATGGTGGTATATGACTTTTGTTCTATACTACTATTGGAAGCCTATTTATGTATGTGTGGGATAATAATTCATTATCAATTATGCTTGATGCGGGATATATTCCAAAATATATAGGTATATTGAAGAACATATACATATATCTAGACCTGAAATCAGTCGAGGCTACCCGCTGAATTTAAGCATATTACTAAGCGGAGGAAAAGAAAATAACAATGATTCCCCTAGTAACGGCGAGTGAAGCGGGAAGAGCTCAAAGTGAAAATCGTGAGTCCCTTATTTGGCCTCACGAATTGTAGCCTCTAGAGGCGTTGCCAGTGGGAGGGCAGGTCTAAGTTTCTTGGAACAGAACTTCAGAGAGGGTGACAGTCCCGTCCTTTGTCCTGCTCGATGCTCCCACGTACGGTGCGCTTTTATTGAGTCGCGTTCATTGGGATTTGAGCTCAAAATGTGTGATAAGTTTCACATAAAGCTAAATATTGGCGTGAGACCGATAGCGAACAAGTACTGTGAAGGAAAGATGAAAAGGACTTTGGAAAGAGAGTTAAAAGTGTCTGAAATTGCTGGAAGGGAAGCGATTGAAACTTTTGTATCTCTAGGGTGCCGGTGGGGTCCAGTGGTCACATCTCTTATATCTCCATTATAGGGATTGGGAGGTCTGTTTACTGCTGTGGTCCACTATGATCCCTTGAGGTTGGTCAGCATCAGTGGACACCTGACTATTCTCCCCAAGGAAGGTAAGCCTTTCGTGGGCTGTTATAGCCTTTGGGTTTGTGTTGTTCAGGTGTTTGCTGAGGTGTGCTTTAGGCGTTCGATGGCTACACTTTCGAGTACCGTCGTTCTGCGATGCTGTCCTTAACGGTTTCAACCGACCCGTCTTGAAACACGGACCAAGGAGTCTAACATATGTGCGAGTATGCGGGCGGAAACCCTGTATGCACAATGAAAGTGAGAGTAGGGAAAGGTTTTGCTTTTTGCATGCCTTGCACCTACGACCGACCACGAACTTTGTGAGAGGTTTGAGTTGTAGCACATCTGTTAGGACCCGAAAGATGGTGAACTATGCCTGAGTAGGGTGAAGTCAGGCGAAAGCCTGATGGAAGCTCGTAGCGATACTGACGTGCAAATCGTTCGTCAAACTTGGGTATA
>OY986946.1:2309169-2313880 GCA_963920595.1 Eimeria praecox | reverse complement strand
ACCTTACATTGTTTGTTCCATGTAACTTTATTTTTTAATAAGGCTCAAAGCGGGATTTTCATCTTGTCGTGGGCCCCTTCACATTCTTCGAAGCTCCATCCAGGCAAGCAGCCGTAAACCAAATTCTCTGTACTAAGACAAGGGAATACAAAGAAGATAGGACACAGGGAGGAAGAATCACAAGCCTACAGCGGCGGCGAACGTATGCTGGTAGTTGGTGTTGTTCCAATATGAGTAGGTGAGCAGCATCAGTCGGAGGAAATAATTGATCATCATCTACCCAAACTGATTTTGGTGAAACGTGGGCAAGGATTGCTGCAGCAATGACCTGGGACTGCCAGCAAACCCTTTGTTACATATCAATATCCTTTGCTAACTTTGAAATTAAATTCCGCTGAAGTTTCCATTGTTATGCCAGCAATCTGGGTAGGAGCTTGGCAAGTTTCTCTCCTTCCGTTCCAAGTGTAGCCATTGGAAGTTTTGTTTTGACCTCAATATTCCGTCAACGTTTAGACCAGTGTGGACCTCTGAGCCACCGATTTGTTGAGCACCGATTACTTGAAGGTAGCCCACCTTAAAGTAATCAGTGGCCCTGCTTGGCAGAGGGGGTTTCGGCGGCGACTTGCAAAGCATGATAGTCCGGCGCGGCAGAAAAGAATATTTCAGTAGCACTGGATTAAGGATGCACCAAAGGAGCATCGGGCGTCTTTATAAAATGTTTTGTCGGGAGCCAATGTGGCACCTTGGGCTGGGTACTACAAGAAAGCAGGTGAGCTGCTGCGCACGGGCTCTTGGCACATTGAGATGAGAGGTGGGAGGCTGTGGTGTTGGTCGTTCGTTGGTTGTGTGAGGCGCCAACTTCCATCGGATGGCAGTTCATGCGAAAGCTGCGATGGAGGAGCGGTTGGTCGTGTTGCGTGTAAAGTAGTGGTGGCCCGCTTTGGAGGCGGAAGCAAAGGTTTGAAGAGATGTGCTTATGGCAGTTTGTTGCCATAACATAACTCGGTAGCCTGTTGCTGAGTGGCCAAAATCGGGCGCGAAGCTTGAACGATGCTGGGGGCAAATTGCTGGTGCCTCATGTATTGCTTCAAGCTTTTTGCATTGCTGCTGCTGTCTGCGCTACGACGTCCGCGAACCTATTTGGTTTCGCTGTTGGAGGACAGGAGGCCTTGTTAACGTGGATGCTTCACCTGTGCGCCAGGGAGGCTCGCACGTTGCAAGGCTGGTGTGAAAGGAATATAATATGAGTTGGGGAGTTTCTGGACGGATGCGTTAAGCGTCTGGAAGTGGATCCCCCAAAGCAGCTGCTGTTTGGTGGCATAATTGTGGGGTGTTGTATTGGTATGTTATGCGGAATATTTGAGAAATTGAAGTTAGAGCGCTACGAATGGTCTTAGAGGAGGTGCTGGTAGTTCCTGTTTTTTCTTTGAAATGGACGGGAATGCCACATCCAAGAGGCTAGTTGGGGCGCTAGAAGGACACAGCTTGTTGCCTTAGGACTTGTGTTGATTGCTGTACCAGATTGCCGGCGTGTTTGTGTGGTTTTATAGCCACGGCGCCTTGGCGATGGGTGGTAAATCCAACAGAGTTCGATGGTATTAAGACGAACTGTGGTATAGCTCTCGTAGCGGTGAGGGTGCTGTTGAATGTGTTTGGGATATCATGACTCTGTTTTCGTTTTCGAGCATTTGTGGGGTTTTCGCCTGCACGTTTACTCGGAGGATACAGAGGCAGGGCGTCCCAAAATCCATCAATTTGTCATAATCGCTTTAAGGAGGAGAGGGAGAGCGCACGTATGAAACCAGAATGGTTTGTTTCGTTTGTTTCTCCTTTCTTCTGTCTTTGAGCGTTAAATAGGACAATGAGGTGGTAAATATTTGTTCTGCTTGTGAACCTATATTTTGCTTGCCTTTGTTCAAGAAGGTGAATATGCTGTATTTCGTTTTGCCGCCAAGTAGATTGCCTTATCACGCATGCAGATAATGTGGGATGGGGCTGATGGGCTTGATGGCAAATGAACCAGGCAGTTTATATAGCCTTCGAGAATGGTGAGTAAAGATGGCGTTCGAGCGGAAACAACGATAGCAACCTGGTTGATCCTGCCAGTAGTCATATGCTTGTCTCAAAGATTAAGCCATGCATGTCAAAGTATAAGCTTTTATACGGTGAAACTGCGAATGGCTCATTAAAACAGTTATAGTTTATTTGATGGTCTTTTTTACATGGATAACCATGGTAATTCTATGGCTAATACATGCGCAAAAGCTACCTTCTCTGGAGGGGCTGTGTTTATTAGATACAAAACCAACCCACTTTTGTGGAGTCATGGTGATTCATAGTAACCGAACGGATCGCAGTTGGCTTTCGGGCCCGCGATGGATCATTCAAGTTTCTGACCTATCAGCTTTCGACGGTAGGGTATTGGCCTACCGTGGCAGTGACGGGTAACGGGGAATTAGGGTTCGATTCCGGAGAGGGAGCCTGAGAAACGGCTACCACATCTAAGGAAGGCAGCAGGCGCGCAAATTACCCAATGAAAACAGTTTCGAGGTAGTGACGAGAAATAACAATACAGGGCATTTTATGCTTTGTAATTGGAATGATGGGAATGTAAAACCCTTCCAGAGTAACAATTGGAGGGCAAGTCTGGTGCCAGCAGCCGCGGTAATTCCAGCTCCAATAGTGTATATTAGAGTTGTTGCAGTTAAAAAGCTCGTAGTTGGATTTCTGTCGTGGTCAGCCTGCGCTGCCCGTATGGGTGTGCGCGTGGTTTGCCCTCGGCATATTTCTGGTAGCCTCTGGCGCTTTATTGCGTTGGTAGGTGTTCTGGAACTTTTACTTTGAGAAAAATAGAGTGTTTCAAGCAGGCTTGTCGCCCTGAATACTGCAGCATGGAATAATAAGATAGGACCTCGGTTCTATTTTGTTGGTTTCTAGGACCAAGGTAATGATTAATAGGGACAGTTGGGGGCATTCGTATTTAACTGTCAGAGGTGAAATTCTTAGATTTGTTAAAGACGAACTACTGCGAAAGCATTTGCCAAGGATGTTTTCATTAATCAAGAACGACAGTAGGGGGTTTGAAGACGATTAGATACCGTCGTAATCTCTACCATAAACTATGCCGACTAGAGATAGGGAAATGCCTACCTTGGCTTCTCCTGCACCTCATGAGAAATCAAAGTCTCTGGGTTCTGGGGGGAGTATGGTCGCAAGGCTGAAACTTAAAGGAATTGACGGAGGGGCACCACCAGGCGTGGAGCCTGCGGCTTAATTTGACTCAACACGGGGAAACTCACCAGGTCCAGACATGGGAAGGATTGACAGATTGATAGCTCTTTCTTGATTCTATGGGTGGTGGTGCATGGCCGTTCTTAGTTGGTGGAGTGATCTGTCTGGTTAATTTCGATAACGAACGAGACCTTGGCCTGCTAAATAGGGTCAGTAACTTCGGTTACTGTATCACTTCTTAGAGGGACTTTGCGTGTCTAACGCAAGGAAGTTCGAGGCAATAACAGGTCTGTGATGCCCTTAGATGTTCTGGGCTGCACGCGCGCTACACTGATGCATGCAACGAGTTTTTACCTTGCCCGATGGGGCTGGGTAATCTTGTGAGGGTGCATCGTGATGGGGATAGATTATTGCAATTATTAGTCTTCAACGAGGAATGCCTAGTAGGCGCAAGTCAGCAGCTTGCGCCGACTACGTCCCCGCCCCTTGCACACACCGCCCGTCGCTGCAACCGATCGGAGGGTCCTGTGAATTCATCGGACTGGCCAGCCCCACTTTGGGGATGGCCGGGAAGTTGCGTAAATAGAGCCCTCTAAAGGATGCAAAAGTCGTAACACGGTTTCCGTAGGTGAACCTGCGGAAGGATCATTCACACATTGCGTCTCCAAGCGATTTCATCATCGGAATGGCTTTTTGAAAGCGTTTTGCTATGTTGGAGTCTGCTAGGGGGGAGCGCCGACAAACCAACGTAAACCAATCCTTGAATCGCTTTGCTTTCCCTCCACAACGTTCTTTTGTTATTAAAAAAGAAATGAATGAACTTCTCTTTGTATGAAAGATGGATTTTAACGATGGAAGATCTGTCGCATGCAAGGGGAGGTGTTAGCGCATGCGGGGGGTGGGGCTGGTTGGGGCTGCATGCATGCATGCATGCAAGTATGCATGCAGCCCCATGCATGCATGCGTGTATGCTTGCATGCATGGATGCATGCATGCAAGTGTGTGTGTGTATGCATGTATGTCCTCAATCGATCCCACCATTTGCTTAATTTTGCGCTATTTATTGAAAAAAAGCATTTGGCTTTAAAAAACTTTCAGCAATGGATGTCTTGGCTCACGCATCGATGAAGGACGCAGCGAAATGCGATACGCATTGTGAATTGCAGATTTTAGTGAACCATCAGATTTCTGAACGCATATGGCGCTGCCGGGATTTCTCGGCAGCACGTCTGTTTCAGTGTCTTTTGATCTCTCCTATAAGTATACTTACCACCATTGGCAGGGCACAGTTTATGATACTGTGCGCGTTTAATGTGTGGTTGGTATCATTTGCACGTCGCAGTTTTTATGTAATTGCGTCGTGTGAAGATTTGTTTTGGAGTCACCACAAGTACATATTATTATGTATGTGTGCTGACAAGCAAAGATTGATATGGTGTTATCCTTTCGTTCATGAAAGAGATACGGTGGTTTATTATTA
>OY986946.1:2294169-2304169 GCA_963920595.1 Eimeria praecox | reverse complement strand
AAATATTCATATCATCTCAGTAAAACTGACCACCAATTGTTTAAGTTCTAGCAGCGAGGCAGGATCAAACTTCAATAACCATGATGAAGTTGTGCAGCAAACATTTTTCAGTGCATCGGCTGGTGATGACTGTCGGGTTGAAGGCATCTTCAACATCACCTATAATCTCAGTCGCCCCAAACTGTTCCCCCTTTTCAGAACCTGCGGTGCTGCATAATTGACTTCTGCTGCCTGCCGTTCCTGCGATCGGTGCTGCAGCTTCTTTTTCTTCTCCTGTTGCTGCAGTCTCTGCATCCTTCGATACAATATGCGCCGCAGCCGACGGAACATCCTTCACCGCCAACGCGATGTGCAAGAAACCCAGGTGGGCAGCAACAGCAGCAGCGCCACCAGTAAAATGCAGCAGCAACAGTGCTGTTCCCCCATTGCTGTTTTCTACACATTGGGGCGTCAACCGGTGCCCTTTCCTAACCTTCCTCATCTGCGTTCATGAAAACTAAACTTAGCTACTGCAATTCCAGTCGCCTGAGAGAAAATTTCAAGCGACACATTTGTAGAAAGCTTCTTGCAACAGGTAGTACATATACGAGGCAGAGAAAAGACAACCACTGCAAAACAACTCAAAATTTCCTTCACCGGAAATCGAATCCATGACCTGACGTTTTTCGTCGAGTAATTCAACATTAGTACCAAGGGGAATCGAACCTGGGACCTAAGGGTGGCAGGTTAGAAAAATCAGTATTATCAACACTGGGAATCGAACCCGCGACCTGCGGGTTGCAAAGTGGGCTCACCACGTCTTGATCGTAGGGACAGCTGAACTGGAGTTGGGGAGCGGCTCTTTATGCAGCCTCTGTCCTGAACACTTCAGCACCTGCAAGGGGGGCTCCTGTAATGCAGGCCCTTCCCACTCCTTGGGAACAGTAGAGCCTTACACGTAGAGGCCTTCTTCTCCTGCTTCAGCAGCAGCACCAGCAGCTGCTGCTGCTGCTACTGCGCCTTCACTCGCTGCCGTCTTGGTATTCAAGGCGGAAGCCTCGCATGCATACGTGCGGCTGGTAGCCGCAATGATGCTAATGCTGCAGCGTTACTGCCTGCTGCCGCTGCTACGCTACATGTCTCTGTTGTCTGTTGCTGAGCCTACACCTTATCTTTTCATGCTGAGTCAGCCTGTATCCGTCTCCCTGTCCCTTCCATCCAAACAAAAGAACAGATAACGCGCTGATGAAGGCGTGGCTCTTCAACTGAGCCTCTGCAACGCAGGCTAAGGCTGTGTGTCTCTGTCTCTAGGTACTGCTGTCTCTCTTTGTTTCGGCTTGTCCCTGTCTCTAGCTACTGCTGTCTCTCTTTGTTTCTGCTTGTCTCTGTCTGTTTGTTTCTCTCGCTTCCCTCAGCTCTCAGCGATTTCTGTCCTCTACGTACCTGCATTTGCAGCACTGATACGAAGAAATGATCAGTAGCAACATGAGGCGAGCGATGCAACCATACCCGGGCACACAGACACATACACAGACACACACACACACACACACACACACACACACACACACACACACACACACACACATACACGCACACACACAAACACAGACTGTGAAGCTGCATAAGTGCTCACAAACCCTGCGGGCAACGAGCACCCGTGGCAAGTGGTGTAGCACACATTGCCAGCAGCTGCGCTGGTGCTAACAACGGCAGCAGCAGCGCGGTGCTGTTTGAAGACTCCCCTAAAGGTGCCATTGCCATTGGCAGCAAGGCTGTACGCAGCAGCCGTCAGAGAAAAGAGTTTTGCCGAGACAGGCGATGTCAGAAAGGGAAAAGCGTTGGCTTTCGCAGCAGCAACCGCAGCGACACTAGCGGCATCAGGCAACCCATTCGCGCCACAGCAGGATGACGCAGCTGACGTCGAACAAACAGAAGGGGGCCTGTCTTCCCATTTGATTCCACAAATCCGTCTCCACCTTGCCGTTGCAGCAGCAGCTGCTGCCCTTGCTGCTGCTTATATTGAAAGATGCTAAGTAGGGCGACGCTAAGGAGGCATGCCAGAAGAATACATGGCCACAGATATCACTGCTGCTGCAACTCCCCATTGATAAAAAAGCAGGCAGCTCACCTGTAGATGCTGCTGCTACAGCTGACAAGGGCCGGTGCCAAGGCGTTTGAACCAACACGCCCAAGGCCAACCAAAGCAATACAAGGACAGGAGGACTCAAGGTTTCTGGTTTCCCTGTTTGTCCTGCAGGCCACGTTGACGCGCATCTGTAGTAATAGCAGCCCCATCTACACTGCACCAGGGTCTGCAGCAAGAGGGTTTGCAGCAGGAGCGGTACTCAGCTACGTAAAGGGCCAGGAAGCTGCAAAGGGGGCATGACCTCCAGAGGCACTGAAGCAAGTCAACGGGGCTTTCCTTCCCTGCAGCAGCAGTGCCTGCACGGAGTTCGTCACTGGTACAAGGTTATTGTTGCTTTGACTGCTGCTGCGTATGTTGCTGCACAAGAAAAACGTGACGGCTGCTGGTGATAGGAGAAAGAGTGAAGGTGTAAAAGCGAATCACAAGCCGTCATACGCTTCGTTCCTTATGGCCACCCACCGAAAGCGTCTGCAGCAGCAGAAAAGGGGGGCAGCATCAAGAGCAGTAGTCAGAGTCGTCGTGGCAGCAGTAGCAAAGCAAAACAAAAATATGGGGCAGAAGGCATGATACCGCAATGGCAATGTAATGCATAGAAAATGTGGAAGTGCATCTGACCTTGCGGCGCAAAAAACGCCACAGCAAAGCACGAGCCAAAACCGCCATTTGAGCCACTGCAACAACAGCAAAATTACCAGCAGTAGCAGGAAAGCGTACTTAGAGGAATGGCAGAGAGGAACGTAGCAACAGACGGCCGCAGGGGAAAGCCAGAAAGCCTGGAAAAGTCGCAGTGTGACGTAGCTGTCCGAGAATATGTTGCTGTTGATGTTGCTGGGGAAGGCTTATTTCCTGCTGATGCTGTGCTCATTACTGATTTTGTGGGTGTTTCATCTGCTTCAGGGCAGCAAGTTGGTTTTGGGGTCTAGAGAATGATGACTCCACAAGCACCAAAACATGCGCTTCTACGCTTCAAGAGCTACCGATTCTATTGCTCTAGCGCCGATTTCGTATGGCGTTTGAACTAACACCTCAATGCTGGGTTGCGATCCATCCGGCGTTTTGTTTCCTGGGGCTACTCAGCTGAATTTTCCACTGTACGTCTCGCCCAAAGCCATCATGGGCACCTTGCTGTTGACCCGATGCTGGTTGGTGGTGCTGCTGCTGTCGTAGCAGCAGCAGCAGCAACTAATGCTAAATCTGCAGCACCAGCAGCAGCCGCAGCATGCTGCTGCAAGCCATCCAGGGAGCCAACGGGCATGCCTATTAAGGAGGACCGCCGCTGTGAGGTGGAGAGCACGACGTGCCTGTGAGATAAAAGCACGAGAAGTAGGCAAACAACAAGACAAGGAACCGAGTGAAAGAAAATGACAAAAGATGTCAGCAATGCACACACAACACACAAAACAAACCCACAAGGAAACAACAGAAAAAGCAACAGGCCGCCCCTTCTTTGTCCGTGCATGCAGAAATGAGGTCCACACAATTTCAAATTCCACAAATAACCAAGAGCAGCAGTTGTAGCCGGTTAAGCAGCTTCCGCAGGTTGAGCAGGAGCAAGAGAATCTTCAATAGCATCAAAAGTAACAAACATAGTAGCTGCAGTATCAGAAGACACAACAATATCTGCTTTAATGGCTATAGCAACAGCAGCGGCAGCACCAGCACCGGCAGAAAAGTTCCCCAATTACAACAGGAGCACGGCATCCTCAAGTATCTTGATATGCTGCAAGCTGCACAGGCCCATCATTTTGTATGGCATACGCCTACACCCCCCTTGCTCCCTGTGAAAGCCATGCACGCCAACACCATATGCAACGGCTTTGTTGCTCTTAAGTCGGTACAGACAGCTTCCATCTCCGGAAGCCTACAAAGATATCTACAAAACGCCTGAGCTCTAACTTGTGCTAAGAAGTTGTTTTGTGTAGAATCTGTGTCGCGGGAATGCCCTGAAAGGCAAGGTCCCCTTCCTGAGTGGCAGTAACCTTACATTGTTTGTTCCATGTAACTTTATTTTTTAATAAGGCTCAAAGCGGGATTTTCATCTTGTCGTGGGCCCCTTCACATTCTTCGAAGCTCCATCCAGGCAAGCAGCCGTAAACCAAATTCTCTGTACTAAGACAAGGGAATACAAAGAAGATAGGACACAGGGAGGAAGAATCACAAGCCTACAGCGGCGGCGAACGTATGCTGGTAGTTGGTGTTGTTCCAATATGAGTAGGTGAGCAGCATCAGTCGGAGGAAATAATTGATCATCATCTACCCAAACTGATTTTGGTGAAACGTGGGCAAGGATTGCTGCAGCAATGACCTGGGACTGCCAGCAAACCCTTTGTTACATATCAATATCCTTTGCTAACTTTGAAATTAAATTCCGCTGAAGTTTCCATTGTTATGCCAGCAATCTGGGTAGGAGCTTGGCAAGTTTCTCTCCTTCCGTTCCAAGTGTAGCCATTGGAAGTTTTGTTTTGACCTCAATATTCCGTCAACGTTTAGACCAGTGTGGACCTCTGAGCCACCGATTTGTTGAGCACCGATTACTTGAAGGTAGCCCACCTTAAAGTAATCAGTGGCCCTGCTTGGCAGAGGGGGTTTCGGCGGCGACTTGCAAAGCATGATAGTCCGGCGCGGCAGAAAAGAATATTTCAGTAGCACTGGATTAAGGATGCACCAAAGGAGCATCGGGCGTCTTTATAAAATGTTTTGTCGGGAGCCAATGTGGCACCTTGGGCTGGGTACTACAAGAAAGCAGGTGAGCTGCTGCGCACGGGCTCTTGGCACATTGAGATGAGAGGTGGGAGGCTGTGGTGTTGGTCGTTCGTTGGTTGTGTGAGGCGCCAACTTCCATCGGATGGCAGTTCATGCGAAAGCTGCGATGGAGGAGCGGTTGGTCGTGTTGCGTGTAAAGTAGTGGTGGCCCGCTTTGGAGGCGGAAGCAAAGGTTTGAAGAGATGTGCTTATGGCAGTTTGTTGCCATAACATAACTCGGTAGCCTGTTGCTGAGTGGCCAAAATCGGGCGCGAAGCTTGAACGATGCTGGGGGCAAATTGCTGGTGCCTCATGTATTGCTTCAAGCTTTTTGCATTGCTGCTGCTGTCTGCGCTACGACGTCCGCGAACCTATTTGGTTTCGCTGTTGGAGGACAGGAGGCCTTGTTAACGTGGATGCTTCACCTGTGCGCCAGGGAGGCTCGCACGTTGCAAGGCTGGTGTGAAAGGAATATAATATGAGTTGGGGAGTTTCTGGACGGATGCGTTAAGCGTCTGGAAGTGGATCCCCCAAAGCAGCTGCTGTTTGGTGGCATAATTGTGGGGTGTTGTATTGGTATGTTATGCGGAATATTTGAGAAATTGAAGTTAGAGCGCTACGAATGGTCTTAGAGGAGGTGCTGGTAGTTCCTGTTTTTTCTTTGAAATGGACGGGAATGCCACATCCAAGAGGCTAGTTGGGGCGCTAGAAGGACACAGCTTGTTGCCTTAGGACTTGTGTTGATTGCTGTACCAGATTGCCGGCGTGTTTGTGTGGTTTTATAGCCACGGCGCCTTGGCGATGGGTGGTAAATCCAACAGAGTTCGATGGTATTAAGACGAACTGTGGTATAGCTCTCGTAGCGGTGAGGGTGCTGTTGAATGTGTTTGGGATATCATGACTCTGTTTTCGTTTTCGAGCATTTGTGGGGTTTTCGCCTGCACGTTTACTCGGAGGATACAGAGGCAGGGCGTCCCAAAATCCATCAATTTGTCATAATCGCTTTAAGGAGGAGAGGGAGAGCGCACGTATGAAACCAGAATGGTTTGTTTCGTTTGTTTCTCCTTTCTTCTGTCTTTGAGCGTTAAATAGGACAATGAGGTGGTAAATATTTGTTCTGCTTGTGAACCTATATTTTGCTTGCCTTTGTTCAAGAAGGTGAATATGCTGTATTTCGTTTTGCCGCCAAGTAGATTGCCTTATCACGCATGCAGATAATGTGGGATGGGGCTGATGGGCTTGATGGCAAATGAACCAGGCAGTTTATATAGCCTTCGAGAATGGTGAGTAAAGATGGCGTTCGAGCGGAAACAACGATAGCAACCTGGTTGATCCTGCCAGTAGTCATATGCTTGTCTCAAAGATTAAGCCATGCATGTCTAAGTATAAGCTTTTATACGGTGAAACTGCGAATGGCTCATTAAAACAGTTATAGTTTATTTGATGGTCTTTTTTACATGGATAACCATGGTAATTCTATGGCTAATACATGCGCAAAAGCTACCTTCTCTGGAGGGGCTGTGTTTATTAGATACAAAACCAACCCACTTTTGTGGAGTCATGGTGATTCATAGTAACCGAACGGATCGCAGTTGGCTTTCGGGCCCGCGATGGATCATTCAAGTTTCTGACCTATCAGCTTTCGACGGTAGGGTATTGGCCTACCGTGGCAGTGACGGGTAACGGGGAATTAGGGTTCGATTCCGGAGAGGGAGCCTGAGAAACGGCTACCACATCTAAGGAAGGCAGCAGGCGCGCAAATTACCCAATGAAAACAGTTTCGAGGTAGTGACGAGAAATAACAATACAGGGCATTTTATGCTTTGTAATTGGAATGATGGGAATGTAAAACCCTTCCAGAGTAACAATTGGAGGGCAAGTCTGGTGCCAGCAGCCGCGGTAATTCCAGCTCCAATAGTGTATATTAGAGTTGTTGCAGTTAAAAAGCTCGTAGTTGGATTTCTGTCGTAGTCAGCCTGCGCTGCCCGTATGGGTGTGCGCGTGGTTTGCCCTCGGCATATTTCTGGTAGCCTCTGGCGCTTTATTGCGTTGGTAGGTGTTCTGGAACTTTTACTTTGAGAAAAATAGAGTGTTTCAAGCAGGCTTGTCGCCCTGAATACTGCAGCATGGAATAATAAGATAGGACCTCGGTTCTATTTTGTTGGTTTCTAGGACCAAGGTAATGATTAATAGGGACAGTTGGGGGCATTCGTATTTAACTGTCAGAGGTGAAATTCTTAGATTTGTTAAAGACGAACTACTGCGAAAGCATTTGCCAAGGATGTTTTCATTAATCAAGAACGACAGTAGGGGGTTTGAAGACGATTAGATACCGTCGTAATCTCTACCATAAACTATGCCGACTAGAGATAGGGAAATGCCTACCTTGGCTTCTCCTGCACCTCATGAGAAATCAAAGTCTCTGGGTTCTGGGGGGAGTATGGTCGCAAGGCTGAAACTTAAAGGAATTGACGGAGGGGCACCACCAGGCGTGGAGCCTGCGGCTTAATTTGACTCAACACGGGGAAACTCACCAGGTCCAGACATGGGAAGGATTGACAGATTGATAGCTCTTTCTTGATTCTATGGGTGGTGGTGCATGGCCGTTCTTAGTTGGTGGAGTGATCTGTCTGGTTAATTTCGATAACGAACGAGACCTTGGCCTGCTAAATAGGGTCAGTAACTTCGGTTACTGTATCACTTCTTAGAGGGACTTTGCGTGTCTAACGCAAGGAAGTTCGAGGCAATAACAGGTCTGTGATGCCCTTAGATGTTCTGGGCTGCACGCGCGCTACACTGATGCATGCAACGAGTTTTTACCTTGCCCGATGGGGCTGGGTAATCTTGTGAGGGTGCATCGTGATGGGGATAGATTATTGCAATTATTAGTCTTCAACGAGGAATGCCTAGTAGGCGCAAGTCAGCAGCTTGCGCCGACTACGTCCCCGCCCCTTGCACACACCGCCCGTCGCTGCAACCGATCGGAGGGTCCTGTGAATTCATCGGACTGGCCAGCCCCACTTTGGGGATGGCCGGGAAGTTGCGTAAATAGAGCCCTCTAAAGGATGCAAAAGTCGTAACACGGTTTCCGTAGGTGAACCTGCGGAAGGATCATTCACACATTGCGTCTCCAAGCGATTTCATCATCGGAATGGCTTTTTGAAAGCGTTTTGCTATGTTGGAGTCTGCTAGGGGGGAGCGCCGACAAACCAACGTAAACCAATCCTTGAATCGCTTTGCTTTCCCTCCACAACGTTCTTTTGTTATTAAAAAAGAAATGAATGAACTTCTCTTTGTATGAAAGATGGATTTTAACGATGGAAGATCTGTCGCATGCAAGGGGAGGTGTTAGCGCATGCGGGGGGTGGGGCTGGTTGGGGCTGCATGCATGCATGCATGCAAGTATGCATGCAGCCCCATGCATGCATGCGTGTATGCTTGCATGCATGGATGCATGCATGCAAGTGTGTGTGTGTATGCATGTATGTCCTCAATCGATCCCACCATTTGCTTAATTTTGCGCTATTTATTGAAAAAAAGCATTTGGCTTTAAAAAACTTTCAGCAATGGATGTCTTGGCTCACGCATCGATGAAGGACGCAGCGAAATGCGATACGCATTGTGAATTGCAGATTTTAGTGAACCATCAGATTTCTGAACGCATATGGCGCTGCCGGGATTTCTCGGCAGCACGTCTGTTTCAGTGTCTTTTGATCTCTCCTATAAGTATACTTACCACCATTGGCAGGGCACAGTTTATGATACTGTGCGCGTTTAATGTGTGGTTGGTATCATTTGCACGTCGCAGTTTTTATGTAATTGCGTCGTGTGAAGATTTGTTTTGGAGTCACCACAAGTACATATTATTATGTATGTGTGCTGACAAGCAAAGATTGATATGGTGTTATCCTTTCGTTCATGAAAGAGATACGGTGGTTTATTATTAAGCTGCTGATATGTATCTCATCAATAATGAACGATTCTAGCATGCATATATGTTGGGTGTGTATGTCGATGGTGGTATATGACTTTTGTTCTATACTACTATTGGAAGCCTATTTATGTATGTGTGGGATAATAATTCATTATCAATTATGCTTGATGTGGGATATATTCCAAAATATATAGGTATATTGAAGAACATATACATATATCTAGACCTGAAATCAGTCGAGGCTACCCGCTGAATTTAAGCATATTACTAAGCGGAGGAAAAGAAAATAACAATGATTCCCCTAGTAACGGCGAGTGAAGCGGGAAGAGCTCAAAGTGAAAATCGTGAGTCCCTTATTTGGCCTCACGAATTGTAGCCTCTAGAGGCGTTGCCAGTGGGAGGGCAGGTCTAAGTTTCTTGGAACAGAACTTCAGAGAGGGTGACAGTCCCGTCCTTTGTCCTGCTCGATGCTCCCACGTACGGTGCGCTTTTATTGAGTCGCGTTCATTGGGATTTGAGCGCAAAATGTGTGATAAGTTTCACATAAAGCTAAATATTGGCGTGAGACCGATAGCGAACAAGTACTGTGAAGGAAAGATGAAAAGGACTTTGGAAAGAGAGTTAAAAGTGTCTGAAATTGCTGGAAGGGAAGCGATTGAAACTTTTGTATCTCTAGGGTGCCGGTGGGGTCCAGTGGTCACATCTCTTATATCTCCATTATAGGGATTGGGAGGTCTGTTTACTGCTGTGGTCCACTATGATCCCTTGAGGTTGGTCAGCATCAGTGGACACCTGACTATTCTCCCCAAGGAAGGTAAGCCTTTCGTGGGCTGTTATAGCCTTTGGGTTTGTGTTGTTCAGGTGTTTGCTGAGGTGTGCTTTAGGCGTTCGATGGCTACACTTTCGAGTACCGTCGTTCTGCGATGCTGTCCTTAACGGTTTCAACCGACCCGTCTTGAAACACGGACCAAGGAGTCTAACATATGTGCGAGTATGCGGGCGGAAACCCTGTATGCACAATGAAAGTGAGAGTAGGGAAAGGTTTTGCTTTTTGCATGCCTTGCACCTACGACCGACCACGAACTTTGTGAGAGGTTTGAGTTGTAGCACATCTGTTAGGACCCGAAAGATGGTGAACTATGCCTGAGTAGGGTGAAGTCAGGCGAAAGCCTGATGGAAGCTCGTAGCGATACTGA
>OY986946.1:2281669-2289169 GCA_963920595.1 Eimeria praecox | reverse complement strand
CTCCCTGTCCCTTCCATCCAAACAAAAGAACAGATAACGCGCTGATGAAGGCGTGGCTCTTCAACTGAGCCTCTGCAACGCAGGCTAAGGCTGTGTGTCTCTGTCTCTAGGTACTGCTGTCTCTCTTTGTTTCGGCTTGTCCCTGTCTCTAGCTACTGCTGTCTCTCTTTGTTTCTGCTTGTCTCTGTCTGTTTGTTTCTCTCGCTTCCCTCAGCTCTCAGCGATTTCTGTCCTCTACGTACCTGCATTTGCAGCACTGATACGAAGAAATGATCAGTAGCAACATGAGGCGAGCGATGCAACCATACCCGGGCACACAGACACATACACAGACACACACACACACACACACACACACACACACACACACACACACACATACACGCACACACACAAACACAGACTGTGAAGCTGCATAAGTGCTCACAAACCCTGCGGGCAACGAGCACCCGTGGCAAGTGGTGTAGCACACATTGCCAGCAGCTGCGCTGGTGCTAACAACGGCAGCAGCAGCGCGGTGCTGTTTGAAGACTCCCCTAAAGGTGCCATTGCCATTGGCAGCAAGGCTGTACGCAGCAGCCGTCAGAGAAAAGAGTTTTGCCGAGACAGGCGATGTCAGAAAGGGAAAAGCGTTGGCTTTCGCAGCAGCAACCGCAGCGACACTAGCGGCATCAGGCAACCCATTCGCGCCACAGCAGGATGACGCAGCTGACGTCGAACAAACAGAAGGGGGCCTGTCTTCCCATTTGATTCCACAAATCCGTCTCCACCTTGCCGTTGCAGCAGCAGCTGCTGCCCTTGCTGCTGCTTATATTGAAAGATGCTAAGTAGGGCGACGCTAAGGAGGCATGCCAGAAGAATACATGGCCACAGATATCACTGCTGCTGCAACTCCCCATTGATAAAAAAGCAGGCAGCTCACCTGTAGATGCTGCTGCTACAGCTGACAAGGGCCGGTGCCAAGGCGTTTGAACCAACACGCCCAAGGCCAACCAAAGCAATACAAGGACAGGAGGACTCAAGGTTTCTGGTTTCCCTGTTTGTCCTGCAGGCCACGTTGACGCGCATCTGTAGTAATAGCAGCCCCATCTACACTGCACCAGGGTCTGCAGCAAGAGGGTTTGCAGCAGGAGCGGTACTCAGCTACGTAAAGGGCCAGGAAGCTGCAAAGGGGGCATGACCTCCAGAGGCACTGAAGCAAGTCAACGGGGCTTTCCTTCCCTGCAGCAGCAGTGCCTGCACGGAGTTCGTCACTGGTACAAGGTTATTGTTGCTTTGACTGCTGCTGCGTATGTTGCTGCACAAGAAAAACGTGACGGCTGCTGGTGATAGGAGAAAGAGTGAAGGTGTAAAAGCGAATCACAAGCCGTCATACGCTTCGTTCCTTATGGCCACCCACCGAAAGCGTCTGCAGCAGCAGAAAAGGGGGGCAGCATCAAGAGCAGTAGTCAGAGTCGTCGTGGCAGCAGTAGCAAAGCAAAACAAAAATATGGGGCAGAAGGCATGATACCGCAATGGCAATGTAATGCATAGAAAATGTGGAAGTGCATCTGACCTTGCGGCGCAAAAAACGCCACAGCAAAGCACGAGCCAAAACCGCCATTTGAGCCACTGCAACAACAGCAAAATTACCAGCAGTAGCAGGAAAGCGTACTTAGAGGAATGGCAGAGAGGAACGTAGCAACAGACGGCCGCAGGGGAAAGCCAGAAAGCCTGGAAAAGTCGCAGTGTGACGTAGCTGTCCGAGAATATGTTGCTGTTGATGTTGCTGGGGAAGGCTTATTTCCTGCTGATGCTGTGCTCATTACTGATTTTGTGGGTGTTTCATCTGCTTCAGGGCAGCAAGTTGGTTTTGGGGTCTAGAGAATGATGACTCCACAAGCACCAAAACATGCGCTTCTACGCTTCAAGAGCTACCGATTCTATTGCTCTAGCGCCGATTTCGTATGGCGTTTGAACTAACACCTCAATGCTGGGTTGCGATCCATCCGGCGTTTTGTTTCCTGGGGCTACTCAGCTGAATTTTCCACTGTACGTCTCGCCCAAAGCCATCATGGGCACCTTGCTGTTGACCCGATGCTGGTTGGTGGTGCTGCTGCTGTCGTAGCAGCAGCAGCAGCGACTAATGCTAAATCTGCAGCACCAGCAGCAGCCGCAGCATGCTGCTGCAAGCCATCCAGGGAGCCAACGGGCATGCCTATTAAGGAGGACCGCCGCTGTGAGGTGGAGAGCACGACGTGCCTGTGAGATAAAAGCACGAGAAGTAGGCAAACAACAAGACAAGGAACCGAGTGAAAGAAAATGACAAAAGATGTCAGCAATGCACACACAACACACAAAACAAACCCACAAGGAAACAACAGAAAAAGCAACAGGCCGCCCCTTCTTTGTCCGTGCATGCAGAAATGAGGTCCACACAATTTCAAATTCCACAAATAACCAAGAGCAGCAGTTGTAGCCGGTTAAGCAGCTTCCGCAGGTTGAGCAGGAGCAAGAGAATCTTCAATAGCATCAAAAGTAACAAACATAGTAGCTGCAGTATCAGAAGACACAACAATATCTGCTTTAATGGCTATAGCAACAGCAGCGGCAGCACCAGCACCGGCAGAAAAGTTCCCCAATTATAACAGGAGCACGGCACCCTCAAGTATCTTGATATGCTGCAAGCTGCACAGGCCCATCATTTTGTATGGCATACGCCCACACCCCCCTTGCTCCCTGTGAAAGCCATGCACGCCAACACCATATGCAACGGCTTTGTTGCTCTTAAGTCGGTACAGACAGCTTCCATCTCCGGAAGCCTACAAAGATATCTACAAAACGCCTGAGCTCTAACTTGTGCTAAGAAGTTGTTTTGTGTAGAATCTGTGTCGCGGGAATGCCCTGAAAGGCAAGGTCCCCTTCCTGAGTGGCAGTAACCTTACATTGTTTGTTCCATGTAACTTTATTTTTTAATAAGGCTCAAAGCGGGATTTTCATCTTGTCGTGGGCCCCTTCACATTCTTCGAAGCTCCATCCAGGCAAGCAGCCGTAAACCAAATTCTCTGTACTAAGACAAGGGAATACAAAGAAGATAGGACACAGGGAGGAAGAATCACAAGCCTACAGCGGCGGCGAACGTATGCTGGTAGTTGGTGTTGTTCCAATATGAGTAGGTGAGCAGCATCAGTCGGAGGAAATAATTGATCATCATCTACCCAAACTGATTTTGGTGAAACGTGGGCAAGGATTGCTGCAGCAATGACCTGGGACTGCCAGCAAACCCTTTGTTACATATCAATATCCTTTGCTAACTTTGAAATTAAATTCCGCTGAAGTTTCCATTGTTATGCCAGCAATCTGGGTAGGAGCTTGGCAAGTTTCTCTCCTTCCGTTCCAAGTGTAGCCATTGGAAGTTTTGTTTTGACCTCAATATTCCGTCAACGTTTAGACCAGTGTGGACCTCTGAGCCACCGATTTGTTGAGCACCGATTACTTGAAGGTAGCCCACCTTAAAGTAATCAGTGGCCCTGCTTGGCAGAGGGGGTTTCGGCGGCGACTTGCAAAGCATGATAGTCCGGCGCGGCAGAAAAGAATATTTCAGTAGCACTGGATTAAGGATGCACCAAAGGAGCATCGGGCGTCTTTATAAAATGTTTTGTCGGGAGCCAATGTGGCACCTTGGGCTGGGTACTACAAGAAAGCAGGTGAGCTGCTGCGCACGGGCTCTTGGCACATTGAGATGAGAGGTGGGAGGCTGTGGTGTTGGTCGTTCGTTGGTTGTGTGAGGCGCCAACTTCCATCGGATGGCAGTTCATGCGAAAGCTGCGATGGAGGAGCGGTTGGTCGTGTTGCGTGTAAAGTAGTGGTGGCCCGCTTTGGAGGCGGAAGCAAAGGTTTGAAGAGATGTGCTTATGGCAGTTTGTTGCCATAACATAACTCGGTAGCCTGTTGCTGAGTGGCCAAAATCGGGCGCGAAGCTTGAACGATGCTGGGGGCAAATTGCTGGTGCCTCATGTATTGCTTCAAGCTTTTTGCATTGCTGCTGCTGTCTGCGCTACGACGTCCGCGAACCTATTTGGTTTCGCTGTTGGAGGACAGGAGGCCTTGTTAACGTGGATGCTTCACCTGTGCGCCAGGGAGGCTCGCACGTTGCAAGGCTGGTGTGAAAGGAATATAATATGAGTTGGGGAGTTTCTGGACGGATGCGTTAAGCGTCTGGAAGTGGATCCCCCAAAGCAGCTGCTGTTTGGTGGCATAATTGTGGGGTGTTGTATTGGTATGTTATGCGGAATATTTGAGAAATTGAAGTTAGAGCGCTACGAATGGTCTTAGAGGAGGTGCTGGTAGTTCCTGTTTTTTCTTTGAAATGGACGGGAATGCCACATCCAAGAGGCTAGTTGGGGCGCTAGAAGGACACAGCTTGTTGCCTTAGGACTTGTGTTGATTGCTGTACCAGATTGCCGGCGTGTTTGTGTGGTTTTATAGCCACGGCGCCTTGGCGATGGGTGGTAAATCCAACAGAGTTCGATGGTATTAAGACGAACTGTGGTATAGCTCTCGTAGCGGTGAGGGTGCTGTTGAATGTGTTTGGGATATCATGACTCTGTTTTCGTTTTCGAGCATTTGTGGGGTTTTCGCCTGCACGTTTACTCGGAGGATACAGAGGCAGGGCGTCCCAAAATCCATCAATTTGTCATAATCGCTTTAAGGAGGAGAGGGAGAGCGCACGTATGAAACCAGAATGGTTTGTTTCGTTTGTTTCTCCTTTCTTCTGTCTTTGAGCGTTAAATAGGACAATGAGGTGGTAAATATTTGTTCTGCTTGTGAACCTATATTTTGCTTGCCTTTGTTCAAGAAGGTGAATATGCTGTATTTCGTTTTGCCGCCAAGTAGATTGCCTTATCACGCATGCAGATAATGTGGGATGGGGCTGATGGGCTTGATGGCAAATGAACCAGGCAGTTTATATAGCCTTCGAGAATGGTGAGTAAAGATGGCGTTCGAGCGGAAACAACGATAGCAACCTGGTTGATCCTGCCAGTAGTCATATGCTTGTCTCAAAGATTAAGCCATGCATGTCAAAGTATAAGCTTTTATACGGTGAAACTGCGAATGGCTCATTAAAACAGTTATAGTTTATTTGATGGTCTTTTTTACATGGATAACCATGGTAATTCTATGGCTAATACATGCGCAAAAGCTACCTTCTCTGGAGGGGCTGTGTTTATTAGATACAAAACCAACCCACTTTTGTGGAGTCATGGTGATTCATAGTAACCGAACGGACCGCAGTTGGCTTTCGGGCCCGCGATGGATCATTCAAGTTTCTGACCTATCAGCTTTCGACGGTAGGGTATTGGCCTACCGTGGCAGTGACGGGTAACGGGGAATTAGGGTTCGATTCCGGAGAGGGAGCCTGAGAAACGGCTACCACATCTAAGGAAGGCAGCAGGCGCGCAAATTACCCAATGAAAACAGTTTCGAGGTAGTGACGAGAAATAACAATACAGGGCATTTTATGCTTTGTAATTGGAATGATGGGAATGTAAAACCCTTCCAGAGTAACAATTGGAGGGCAAGTCTGGTGCCAGCAGCCGCGGTAATTCCAGCTCCAATAGTGTATATTAGAGTTGTTGCAGTTAAAAAGCTCGTAGTTGGATTTCTGTCGTAGTCAGCCTGCGCTGCCCGTATGGGTGTGCGCGTGGTTTGCCCTCGGCATATTTCTGGTAGCCTCTGGCGCTTTATTGCGTTGGTAGGTGTTCTGGAACTTTTACTTTGAGAAAAATAGAGTGTTTCAAGCAGGCTTGTCGCCCTGAATACTGCAGCATGGAATAATAAGATAGGACCTCGGTTCTATTTTGTTGGTTTCTAGGACCAAGGTAATGATTAATAGGGACAGTTGGGGGCATTCGTATTTAACTGTCAGAGGTGAAATTCTTAGATTTGTTAAAGACGAACTACTGCGAAAGCATTTGCCAAGGATGTTTTCATTAATCAAGAACGACAGTAGGGGGTTTGAAGACGATTAGATACCGTCGTAATCTCTACCATAAACTATGCCGACTAGAGATAGGGAAATGCCTACCTTGGCTTCTCCTGCACCTCATGAGAAATCAAAGTCTCTGGGTTCTGGGGGGAGTATGGTCGCAAGGCTGAAACTTAAAGGAATTGACGGAGGGGCACCACCAGGCGTGGAGCCTGCGGCTTAATTTGACTCAACACGGGGAAACTCACCAGGTCCAGACATGGGAAGGATTGACAGATTGATAGCTCTTTCTTGATTCTATGGGTGGTGGTGCATGGCCGTTCTTAGTTGGTGGAGTGATCTGTCTGGTTAATTTCGATAACGAACGAGACCTTGGCCTGCTAAATAGGGTCAGTAACTTCGGTTACTGTATCACTTCTTAGAGGGACTTTGCGTGTCTAACGCAAGGAAGTTCGAGGCAATAACAGGTCTGTGATGCCCTTAGATGTTCTGGGCTGCACGCGCGCTACACTGATGCATGCAACGAGTTTTTACCTTGCCCGATGGGGCTGGGTAATCTTGTGAGGGTGCATCGTGATGGGGATAGATTATTGCAATTATTAGTCTTCAACGAGGAATGCCTAGTAGGCGCAAGTCAGCAGCTTGCGCCGACTACGTCCCCGCCCCTTGCACACACCGCCCGTCGCTGCAACCGATCGGAGGGTCCTGTGAATTCATCGGACTGGCCAGCCCCACTTTGGGGATGGCCGGGAAGTTGCGTAAATAGAGCCCTCTAAAGGATGCAAAAGTCGTAACACGGTTTCCGTAGGTGAACCTGCGGAAGGATCATTCACACATTGCGTCTCCAAGCGATTTCATCATCGGAATGGCTTTTTGAAAGCGTTTTGCTATGTTGGAGTCTGCTAGGGGGGAGCGCCGACAAACCAACGTAAACCAATCCTTGAATCGCTTTGCTTTCCCTCCACAACGTTCTTTTGTTATTAAAAAAGAAATGAATGAACTTCTCTTTGTATGAAAGATGGATTTTAACGATGGAAGATCTGTCGCATGCAAGGGGAGGTGTTAGCGCATGCGGGGGGTGGGGCTGGTTGGGGCTGCATGCATGCATGCATGCAAGTATGCATGCAGCCCCATGCATGCATGCGTGTATGCTTGCATGCATGGATGCATGCATGCAAGTGTGTGTGTGTATGCATGTATGTCCTCAATCGATCCCACCATTTGCTTAATTTTGCGCTATTTATTGAAAAAAAGCATTTGGCTTTAAAAAACTTTCAGCAATGGATGTCTTGGCTCACGCATCGATGAAGGACGCAGCGAAATGCGATACGCATTGTGAATTGCAGATTTTAGTGAACCATCAGATTTCTGAACGCATATGGCGCTGCCGGGATTTCTCGGCAGCACGTCTGTTTCAGTGTCTTTTGATCTCTCCTATAAGTATACTTACCACCATTGGCAGGGCACAGTTTATGATACTGTGCGCGTTTAATGTGTGGTTGGTATCATTTGCACGTCGCAGTTTTTATGTA
>OY986946.1:2266669-2276669 GCA_963920595.1 Eimeria praecox | reverse complement strand
CATCATGACGTGCTTTTTGAGGACCTTAAGAATGCAATGCAAATATACACATCATCTCGGAAAAACTAACGCACAACACGCATCACATCATATGCCTGCCTTTTGACGACCTTAAGAATGCAATGCAAATATTCATATCATCTCAGTAAAACTGACCACCAATTGTTTAAGTTCTAGCAGCGAGGCAGGATCAAACTTCAATAACCATGATGAAGTTGTGCAGCAAACATTTTTCAGTGCATCGGCTGGTGATGACTGTCGGGTTGAAGGCATCTTCAACATCACCTATAATCTCAGTCGCCCCAAACTGTTCCCCCTTTTCAGAACCTGCGGTGCTGCATAATTGACTTCTGCTGCCTGCCGTTCCTGCGATCGGTGCTGCAGCTTCTTTTTCTTCTCCTGTTGCTGCAGTCTCTGCATCCTTCGATACAATATGCGCCGCAGCCGACGGAACATCCTTCACCGCCAACGCGATGTGCAAGAAACCCAGGTGGGCAGCAACAGCAGCAGCGCCACCAGTAAAATGCAGCAGCAACAGTGCTGTTCCCCCATTGCTGTTTTCTACACATTGGGGCGTCAACCGGTGCCCTTTCCTAACCTTCCTCATCTGCGTTCATGAAAACTAAACTTAGCTACTGCAATTCCAGTCGCCTGAGAGAAAATTTCAAGCGACACATTTGTAGAAAGCTTCTTGCAACAGGTAGTACATATACGAGGCAGAGAAAAGACAACCACTGCAAAACAACTCAAAATTTCCTTCACCGGAAATCGAATCCATGACCTGACGTTTTTCGTCGAGTAATTCAACATTAGTACCAAGGGGAATCGAACCTGGGACCTAAGGGTGGCAGGTTAGAAAAATCAGTATTATCAACACTGGGAATCGAACCCGCGACCTGCGGGTTGCAAAGTGGGCTCACCACGTCTTGATCGTAGGGACAGCTGAACTGGAGTTGGGGAGCGGCTCTTTATGCAGCCTCTGTCCTGAACACTTCAGCACCTGCAAGGGGGGCTCCTGTAATGCAGGCCCTTCCCACTCCTTGGGAACAGTAGAGCCTTACACGTAGAGGCCTTCTTCTCCTGCTTCAGCAGCAGCACCAGCAGCTGCTGCTGCTGCTACTGCGCCTTCACTCGCTGCCGTCTTGGTCTTCAAGGCGGAAGCCTCGCATGCATACGTGCGGCTGGTAGCCGCAATGATGCTAATGCTGCAGCGTTACTGCCTGCTGCCGCTGCTACGCTACATGTCTCTGTTGTCTGTTGCTGAGCCTACACCTTATCTTTTCATGCTGAGTCAGCCTGTATCCGTCTCCCTGTCCCTTCCATCCAAACAAAAGAACAGATAACGCGCTGATGAAGGCGTGGCTCTTCAACTGAGCCTCTGCAACGCAGGCTAAGGCTGTGTGTCTCTGTCTCTAGGTACTGCTGTCTCTCTTTGTTTCGGCTTGTCCCTGTCTCTAGCTACTGCTGTCTCTCTTTGTTTCTGCTTGTCTCTGTCTGTTTGTTTCTCTCGCTTCCCTCAGCTCTCAGCGATTTCTGTCCTCTACGTACCTGCATTTGCAGCACTGATACGAAGAAATGATCAGTAGCAACATGAGGCGAGCGATGCAACCATACCCGGGCACACAGACACATACACAGACACACACACACACACACACACACACACACACACACACACACACACACATACACGCACACACACAAACACAGACTGTGAAGCTGCATAAGTGCTCACAAACCCTGCGGGCAACGAGCACCCGTGGCAAGTGGTGTAGCACACATTGCCAGCAGCTGCGCTGGTGCTAACAACGGCAGCAGCAGCGCGGTGCTGTTTGAAGACTCCCCTAAAGGTGCCATTGCCATTGGCAGCAAGGCTGTACGCAGCAGCCGTCAGAGAAAAGAGTTTTGCCGAGACAGGCGATGTCAGAAAGGGAAAAGCGTTGGCTTTCGCAGCAGCAACCGCAGCGACACTAGCGGCATCAGGCAACCCATTCGCGCCACAGCAGGATGACGCAGCTGACGTCGAACAAACAGAAGGGGGCCTGTCTTCCCATTTGATTCCACAAATCCGTCTCCACCTTGCCGTTGCAGCAGCAGCTGCTGCCCTTGCTGCTGCTTATATTGAAAGATGCTAAGTAGGGCGACGCTAAGGAGGCATGCCAGAAGAATACATGGCCACAGATATCACTGCTGCTGCAACTCCCCATTGATAAAAAAGCAGGCAGCTCACCTGTAGATGCTGCTGCTACAGCTGACAAGGGCCGGTGCCAAGGCGTTTGAACCAACACGCCCAAGGCCAACCAAAGCAATACAAGGACAGGAGGACTCAAGGTTTCTGGTTTCCCTGTTTGTCCTGCAGGCCACGTTGACGCGCATCTGTAGTAATAGCAGCCCCATCTACACTGCACCAGGGTCTGCAGCAAGAGGGTTTGCAGCAGGAGCGGTACTCAGCTACGTAAAGGGCCAGGAAGCTGCAAAGGGGGCATGACCTCCAGAGGCACTGAAGCAAGTCAACGGGGCTTTCCTTCCCTGCAGCAGCAGTGCCTGCACGGAGTTCGTCACTGGTACAAGGTTATTGTTGCTTTGACTGCTGCTGCGTATGTTGCTGCACAAGAAAAACGTGACGGCTGCTGGTGATAGGAGAAAGAGTGAAGGTGTAAAAGCGAATCACAAGCCGTCATACGCTTCGTTCCTTATGGCCACCCACCGAAAGCGTCTGCAGCAGCAGAAAAGGGGGGCAGCATCAAGAGCAGTAGTCAGAGTCGTCGTGGCAGCAGTAGCAAAGCAAAACAAAAATATGGGGCAGAAGGCATGATACCGCAATGGCAATGTAATGCATAGAAAATGTGGAAGTGCATCTGACCTTGCGGCGCAAAAAACGCCACAGCAAAGCACGAGCCAAAACCGCCATTTGAGCCACTGCAACAACAGCAAAATTACCAGCAGTAGCAGGAAAGCGTACTTAGAGGAATGGCAGAGAGGAACGTAGCAACAGACGGCCGCAGGGGAAAGCCAGAAAGCCTGGAAAAGTCGCAGTGTGACGTAGCTGTCCGAGAATATGTTGCTGTTGATGTTGCTGGGGAAGGCTTATTTCCTGCTGATGCTGTGCTCATTACTGATTTTGTGGGTGTTTCATCTGCTTCAGGGCAGCAAGTTGGTTTTGGGGTCTAGAGAATGATGACTCCACAAGCACCAAAACATGCGCTTCTACGCTTCAAGAGCTACCGATTCTATTGCTCTAGCGCCGATTTCGTATGGCGTTTGAACTAACACCTCAATGCTGGGTTGCGATCCATCCGGCGTTTTGTTTCCTGGGGCTACTCAGCTGAATTTTCCACTGTACGTCTCGCCCAAAGCCATCATGGGCACCTTGCTGTTGACCCGATGCTGGTTGGTGGTGCTGCTGCTGTCGTAGCAGCAGCAGCAGCAACTAATGCTAAATCTGCAGCACCAGCAGCAGCCGCAGCATGCTGCTGCAAGCCATCCAGGGAGCCAACGGGCATGCCTATTAAGGAGGACCGCCGCTGTGAGGTGGAGAGCACGACGTGCCTGTGAGATAAAAGCACGAGAAGTAGGCAAACAACAAGACAAGGAACCGAGTGAAAGAAAATGACAAAAGATGTCAGCAATGCACACACAACACACAAAACAAACCCACAAGGAAACAACAGAAAAAGCAACAGGCCGCCCCTTCTTTGTCCGTGCATGCAGAAATGAGGTCCACACAATTTCAAATTCCACAAATAACCAAGAGCAGCAGTTGTAGCCGGTTAAGCAGCTTCCGCAGGTTGAGCAGGAGCAAGAGAATCTTCAATAGCATCAAAAGTAACAAACATAGTAGCTGCAGTATCAGAAGACACAACAATATCTGCTTTAATGGCTATAGCAACAGCAGCGGCAGCACCAGCACCGGCAGAAAAGTTCCCCAATTATAACAGGAGCACGGCACCCTCAAGTATCTTGATATGCTGCAAGCTGCACAGGCCCATCATTTTGTATGGCATACGCCCACACCCCCCTTGCTCCCTGTGAAAGCCATGCACGCCAACACCATATGCAACGGCTTTGTTGCTCTTAAGTCGGTACAGACAGCTTCCATCTCCGGAAGCGTACAAAGATATCTACAAAACGCCTGAGCTCTAACTTGTGCTAAGAAGTTGTTTTGTGTAGAATCTGTGTCGCGGGAATGCCCTGAAAGGCAAGGTCCCCTTCCTGAGTGGCAGTAACCTTACATTGTTTGTTCCATGTAACTTTATTTTTTAATAAGGCTCAAAGCGGGATTTTCATCTTGTCGTGGGCCCCTTCACATTCTTCGAAGCTCCATCCAGGCAAGCAGCCGTAAACCAAATTCTCTGTACTAAGACAAGGGAATACAAAGAAGATAGGACACAGGGAGGAAGAATCACAAGCCTACAGCGGCGGCGAACGTATGCTGGTAGTTGGTGTTGTTCCAATATGAGTAGGTGAGCAGCATCAGTCGGAGGAAATAATTGATCATCATCTACCCAAACTGATTTTGGTGAAACGTGGGCAAGGATTGCTGCAGCAATGACCTGGGACTGCCAGCAAACCCTTTGTTACATATCAATATCCTTTGCTAACTTTGAAATTAAATTCCGCTGAAGTTTCCATTGTTATGCCAGCAATCTGGGTAGGAGCTTGGCAAGTTTCTCTCCTTCCGTTCCAAGTGTAGCCATTGGAAGTTTTGTTTTGACCTCAATATTCCGTCAACGTTTAGACCAGTGTGGACCTCTGAGCCACCGATTTGTTGAGCACCGATTACTTGAAGGTAGCCCACCTTAAAGTAATCAGTGGCCCTGCTTGGCAGAGGGGGTTTCGGCGGCGACTTGCAAAGCATGATAGTCCGGCGCGGCAGAAAAGAATATTTCAGTAGCACTGGATTAAGGATGCACCAAAGGAGCATCGGGCGTCTTTATAAAATGTTTTGTCGGGAGCCAATGTGGCACCTTGGGCTGGGTACTACAAGAAAGCAGGTGAGCTGCTGCGCACGGGCTCTTGGCACATTGAGATGAGAGGTGGGAGGCTGTGGTGTTGGTCGTTCGTTGGTTGTGTGAGGCGCCAACTTCCATCGGATGGCAGTTCATGCGAAAGCTGCGATGGAGGAGCGGTTGGTCGTGTTGCGTGTAAAGTAGTGGTGGCCCGCTTTGGAGGCGGAAGCAAAGGTTTGAAGAGATGTGCTTATGGCAGTTTGTTGCCATAACATAACTCGGTAGCCTGTTGCTGAGTGGCCAAAATCGGGCGCGAAGCTTGAACGATGCTGGGGGCAAATTGCTGGTGCCTCATGTATTGCTTCAAGCTTTTTGCATTGCTGCTGCTGTCTGCGCTACGACGTCCGCGAACCTATTTGGTTTCGCTGTTGGAGGACAGGAGGCCTTGTTAACGTGGATGCTTCACCTGTGCGCCAGGGAGGCTCGCACGTTGCAAGGCTGGTGTGAAAGGAATATAATATGAGTTGGGGAGTTTCTGGACGGATGCGTTAAGCGTCTGGAAGTGGATCCCCCAAAGCAGCTGCTGTTTGGTGGCATAATTGTGGGGTGTTGTATTGGTATGTTATGCGGAATATTTGAGAAATTGAAGTTAGAGCGCTACGAATGGTCTTAGAGGAGGTGCTGGTAGTTCCTGTTTTTTCTTTGAAATGGACGGGAATGCCACATCCAAGAGGCTAGTTGGGGCGCTAGAAGGACACAGCTTGTTGCCTTAGGACTTGTGTTGATTGCTGTACCAGATTGCCGGCGTGTTTGTGTGGTTTTATAGCCACGGCGCCTTGGCGATGGGTGGTAAATCCAACAGAGTTCGATGGTATTAAGACGAACTGTGGTATAGCTCTCGTAGCGGTGAGGGTGCTGTTGAATGTGTTTGGGATATCATGACTCTGTTTTCGTTTTCGAGCATTTGTGGGGTTTTCGCCTGCACGTTTACTCGGAGGATACAGAGGCAGGGCGTCCCAAAATCCATCAATTTGTCATAATCGCTTTAAGGAGGAGAGGGAGAGCGCACGTATGAAACCAGAATGGTTTGTTTCGTTTGTTTCTCCTTTCTTCTGTCTTTGAGCGTTAAATAGGACAATGAGGTGGTAAATATTTGTTCTGCTTGTGAACCTATATTTTGCTTGCCTTTGTTCAAGAAGGTGAATATGCTGTATTTCGTTTTGCCGCCAAGTAGATTGCCTTATCACGCATGCAGATAATGTGGGATGGGGCTGATGGGCTTGATGGCAAATGAACCAGGCAGTTTATATAGCCTTCGAGAATGGTGAGTAAAGATGGCGTTCGAGCGGAAACAACGATAGCAACCTGGTTGATCCTGCCAGTAGTCATATGCTTGTCTCAAAGATTAAGCCATGCATGTCAAAGTATAAGCTTTTATACGGTGAAACTGCGAATGGCTCATTAAAACAGTTATAGTTTATTTGATGGTCTTTTTTACATGGATAACCATGGTAATTCTATGGCTAATACATGCGCAAAAGCTACCTTCTCTGGAGGGGCTGTGTTTATTAGATACAAAACCAACCCACTTTTGTGGAGTCATGGTGATTCATAGTAACCGAACGGATCGCAGTTGGCTTTCGGGCCCGCGATGGATCATTCAAGTTTCTGACCTATCAGCTTTCGACGGTAGGGTATTGGCCTACCGTGGCAGTGACGGGTAACGGGGAATTAGGGTTCGATTCCGGAGAGGGAGCCTGAGAAACGGCTACCACATCTAAGGAAGGCAGCAGGCGCGCAAATTACCCAATGAAAACAGTTTCGAGGTAGTGACGAGAAATAACAATACAGGGCATTTTATGCTTTGTAATTGGAATGATGGGAATGTAAAACCCTTCCAGAGTAACAATTGGAGGGCAAGTCTGGTGCCAGCAGCCGCGGTAATTCCAGCTCCAATAGTGTATATTAGAGTTGTTGCAGTTAAAAAGCTCGTAGTTGGATTTCTGTCGTAGTCAGCCTGCGCTGCCCGTATGGGTGTGCGCGTGGTTTGCCCTCGGCATATTTCTGGTAGCCTCTGGCGCTTTATTGCGTTGGTAGGTGTTCTGGAACTTTTACTTTGAGAAAAATAGAGTGTTTCAAGCAGGCTTGTCGCCCTGAATACTGCAGCATGGAATAATAAGATAGGACCTCGGTTCTATTTTGTTGGTTTCTAGGACCAAGGTAATGATTAATAGGGACAGTTGGGGGCATTCGTATTTAACTGTCAGAGGTGAAATTCTTAGATTTGTTAAAGACGAACTACTGCGAAAGCATTTGCCAAGGATGTTTTCATTAATCAAGAACGACAGTAGGGGGTTTGAAGACGATTAGATACCGTCGTAATCTCTACCATAAACTATGCCGACTAGAGATAGGGAAATGCCTACCTTGGCTTCTCCTGCACCTCATGAGAAATCAAAGTCTCTGGGTTCTGGGGGGAGTATGGTCGCAAGGCTGAAACTTAAAGGAATTGACGGAGGGGCACCACCAGGCGTGGAGCCTGCGGCTTAATTTGACTCAACACGGGGAAACTCACCAGGTCCAGACATGGGAAGGATTGACAGATTGATAGCTCTTTCTTGATTCTATGGGTGGTGGTGCATGGCCGTTCTTAGTTGGTGGAGTGATCTGTCTGGTTAATTTCGATAACGAACGAGACCTTGGCCTGCTAAATAGGGTCAGTAACTTCGGTTACTGTATCACTTCTTAGAGGGACTTTGCGTGTCTAACGCAAGGAAGTTCGAGGCAATAACAGGTCTGTGATGCCCTTAGATGTTCTGGGCTGCACGCGCGCTACACTGATGCATGCAACGAGTTTTTACCTTGCCCGATGGGGCTGGGTAATCTTGTGAGGGTGCATCGTGATGGGGATAGATTATTGCAATTATTAGTCTTCAACGAGGAATGCCTAGTAGGCGCAAGTCAGCAGCTTGCGCCGACTACGTCCCCGCCCCTTGCACACACCGCCCGTCGCTGCAACCGATCGGAGGGTCCTGTGAATTCATCGGACTGGCCAGCCCCACTTTGGGGATGGCCGGGAAGTTGCGTAAATAGAGCCCTCTAAAGGATGCAAAAGTCGTAACACGGTTTCCGTAGGTGAACCTGCGGAAGGATCATTCACACATTGCGTCTCCAAGCGATTTCATCATCGGAATGGCTTTTTGAAAGCGTTTTGCTATGTTGGAGTCTGCTAGGGGGGAGCGCCGACAAACCAACGTAAACCAATCCTTGAATCGCTTTGCTTTCCCTCCACAACGTTCTTTTGTTATTAAAAAAGAAATGAATGAACTTCTCTTTGTATGAAAGATGGATTTTAACGATGGAAGATCTGTCGCATGCAAGGGGAGGTGTTAGCGCATGCGGGGGGTGGGGCTGGTTGGGGCTGCATGCATGCATGCATGCAAGTATGCATGCAGCCCCATGCATGCATGCGTGTATGCTTGCATGCATGGATGCATGCATGCAAGTGTGTGTGTGTATGCATGTATGTCCTCAATCGATCCCACCATTTGCTTAATTTTGCGCTATTTATTGAAAAAAAGCATTTGGCTTTAAAAAACTTTCAGCAATGGATGTCTTGGCTCACGCATCGATGAAGGACGCAGCGAAATGCGATACGCATTGTGAATTGCAGATTTTAGTGAACCATCAGATTTCTGAACGCATATGGCGCTGCCGGGATTTCTCGGCAGCACGTCTGTTTCAGTGTCTTTTGATCTCTCCTATAAGTATACTTACCACCATTGGCAGGGCACAGTTTATGATACTGTGCGCGTTTAATGTGTGGTTGGTATCATTTGCACGTCGCAGTTTTTATGTAATTGCGTCGTGTGAAGATTTGTTTTGGAGTCACCACAAGTACATATTATTATGTATGTGTGCTGACAAGCAAAGATTGATATGGTGTTATCCTTTCGTTCATGAAAGAGATACGGTGGTTTATTATTAAGCTGCTGATATGTATCTCATCAATAATGAACGATTCTAGCATGCATATATGTTGGGTGTGTATGTCGATGGTGGTATATGACTTTTGTTCTATACTACTATTGGAAGCCTATTTATGTATGTGTGGGATAATAATTCATTATCAATTATGCTTGATGTGGGATATATTCCAAAATATATAGGTATATTGAAGAACATATACATATATCTAGACCTGAAATCAGTCGAGGCTACCCGCTGAATTTAAGCATATTACTAAGCGGAGGAAAAGAAAATAACAATGATTCCCCTAGTAACGGCGAGTGAAGCGGGAAGAGCTCAAAGTGAAAATCGTGAGTCCCTTATTTGGCCTCACGAATTGTAGCCTCTAGAGGCGTTGCCAGTGGGAGGGCAGGTCTAAGTTTCTTGGAACAGAACTTCAGAGAGGGTGACAGCCCCGTCCTTTGTCCTGCTCGATGCTCCCACGTACGGTGCGCTTTTATTGAGTCGCGTTCATTGGGATTTGAGCGCAAAATGTGTGATAAGTTTCACATAAAGCTAAATATTGGCGTGAGACCGATAGCGAACAAGTACTGTGAAGGAAAGATGAAAAGGACTTTGGAAAGAGAGTTAAAAGTGTCTGAAATTGCTGGAAGGGAAGCGATTGAAACTTTTGTATCTCTAGGGTGCCGGTGGGGTCCAGTGGTCACATCTCTTATATCTCCATTATAGGGATTGGGAGGTCTGTTTACTGCTGTGGTCCACTATGATCCCTTGAGGTTGGTCAGCATCAGTGGACACCTGACTATTCTCCCCAAGGAAGGTAAGCCTTTCGTGGGCTGTTATAGCCTTTGGGTTTGTGTTGTTCAGGTGTTTGCTGAGGTGTGCTTTAGGCGTTCGATGGCTACACTTTCGAGTACCGTCGTTCTGCGATGCTGTCCTTAACGGTTTCAACCGACCCGTCTTGAAACACGGACCAAGGAGTCTAACATATGTGCGAGTATGCGGGCGGAAACCCTGTATGCACAATGAAAGTGAGAGTAGGGAAAGGTTTTGCTTTTTGCATGCCTTGCACCTACGACCGA
>OY986946.1:2244169-2261669 GCA_963920595.1 Eimeria praecox | reverse complement strand
CAGCAGCTGCTGCTGCTGCTACTGCGCCTTCACTCGCTGCCGTCTTGGTCTTCAAGGCGGAAGCCTCGCATGCATACGTGCGGCTCGTAGCCGCAATGATGCTAATGCTGCAGCGTTACTGCCTGCTGCCGCTGCTACGCTACATGTCTCTGTTGTCTGTTGCTGAGCCTACACCTTATCTTTTCATGCTGAATCAGCCTGTATCCGTCTCCCTGTCTCTTCCATCCAAACAAAAGAACAGATAACGCGCTGATGAAGGCGTGGCTCTTCAACTGAGCCTCTGCAACGCAGGCTAAGGCTGTGTGTCTCTGTCTCTAGGTACTGCTGCCTCTCTTTGTTTCGGCTTGTCCGTGTCTCTAGCTACTGCTGCCTCTCTTTGTTCCTGCTGCATGCACCTGCATATCCCACATTGATGAGTTCGCTAGCAGTGCCTACATCAGCACTAAGTGTGGCACGCGAACTGCAAAAGCTAAATCTTAAACCCCAGCTCGCTCTGCGCGGGCTTAGCAAAAGGCTGCATCGTACAAGTCGAATGCGGGACACAATATATCTGTATCTATATCTATATGCATATATCTATCTATACATAAATCTATATCTGCATAACTATATCTATATCCATATCTACATCTATATCTATATCTATATATTTATTTATATCTATCTATCTGCCTATCTATCTTTCTATCTATCTATCTATCTATCTATCTGTCTATCTATCTATCTATCTATCTATCTATCTATCTATCTATCTATATCTATCTATATCTATCTATATCTATCTATATCTATCTGTATCTATCTATATCTATCTATATCTATCTATATCTATCTATATCTATCTATATCTATCTATATCTATATCTATCTATATCTATCTATATCTATCTATATCTATCTATATCTATCTATATCTATCTATATCTATCTATATCTATCTATATCTATCTATATCTATATCTATATCCATATCTATATCCATATCTATATCTATATCTATATCTATATCTATATCTATATCTATATCTATATCTATATCTATATCTATATCTATATCTATATATCTATCTATCTATCTATCTATCTATCTATCTATCTATCTATCTATCTACCTATCTATCTATCTATCTATATATTGAAGTGCGTGTATATGCACCAGTTTCTTACGCATGCCAACTGCTGAGTGGAGTAACCTTTTAGGTTCAGAGTGTGGGTGGCAGCCTGGAGCTTTCCTTGCTCAGTGGCTCGTTCTGCGTTCGGTCAATTCTTTCTTTGCTCAAACGCTGCCAACGCTAGTCATCAACGGTTCAAACTGCTTGCTTCCTAATATGCTGTTTTTCGTGCCTCTTTGATCCGCTGAGCATCTGAACGTCGGATGGCTTCCCCTAGTAAATGCTCTACGAAATCCTTGTGTATCCCCCAATATGTGGCCTAAAGTTGCAAGCACATGCCTATCAGTTGAGGCATCCATTAAAATTTTGCACAGTAAAAAAAGAAAATTGTGATATTCTTCTATCTGCTGCGGGATAGAAGAAGAACGTATATAAACAAAGCAATGTATTGGACATGGTTCATCTCACGTTCCCGTTTCGATATCGGAGTGCTTGTGCTCCTTAGAAGATTGCTTCAGCCATTTCGCTGCATCGCTAGAAATGCGCGCATTTTGCATTCGTCTGCTTCTAATGGTTAGGTAGTCTGACTTTCCATCATATGCCACTTCAATACATCCCACGTCAGCTCCTTCACGAGATCTTGCCCGTTCTGCATGCTTGTACAGGTGCTGCATCAGGCTAAGTACACTGTGCCATTTGCTGTTGGGCTGTCGCCACGAGCCGGCGAGCTTCCGAACGCATTCGTAAGGCAACAGTTCAAGCGTCTCTACAGAGCCCCTGGTGTGAGCGGCCTTCATGAGCAACCTTACGCCTCCCAATAGCATTTGATCCGCAGCTTCCTCCCACTGAAATGCGTTACAAATTGAATGGGATTTCAACTCCACGAGTGGAGGACAGCCAAGCACCAACTGCTGCTCCAAGACGGATAGGCCCGCGCAACTGTGAATGTAACACGCATTTGACCCGATCGTCTTCTTCTCGTAGGTGCAAGGCTCTCCACAACAATTAACCTTTCTGCTGCTGCTGGCGGCCGTTTTGGGTAGCAGATTGAACCCAGGATCTATTGCGTCTATTTCAGCGGTGACGAGTACTCGCATATTTTGGCACAAGTTGAAAGAATACAGGACATAGCTATTTGTCAATTCTTCTATTTTTCCCTCCTCCGAATGCACTGCAGCGGCGCTTGTGACCTTTTGTTCAAAGTCGCGCCCACATCCCACTGGTATTGTCTTGGCAGGTCCTTTCGGAGTCAGTATAAGGGTTTGCCCAACTAGATCCACGTCAGTTGCGAAGGGGGTGTTATATTGGGTGTTTCTGGGGAAAAGAAAACGCGAAAATTCACGTAGGCAGCGGCGAGCGGTGATTACAGAAAATGAAACAAGCCGTTGCAAGGACTCCTCAGTTCCAATGGGGATATTCTCAGGAACACCAGTGCCAGAAGGACAAATGGAAGCAGAAGATGCAGCAGGCCGAGTTCTGCAGGGCTGTTCACAGTTTTGCAAAGCCTGACGAAACGATTCCCACCGGCTGTTGCATACAAGGAATGCCGTAATGGCGGCTTCAAGGGGATAGAGATGATTTCGAAAGGCCAACTCATTTGATATAGTTTCTTGTGTAGTGCGGGTGAGATGAAGGGGGGCTGTGATGGGAATTTTCTGGCTTTCCGACAAGAAAGCCTTCTGCTGCTCCTCGATGGACGATTCGTCTGTGTTAATCCTGAACGCCTCATCTACCTCTCTACATGGTCCGCCAATCACCACCACTTTGCTTCTTTCGTCAGCTATAAAACTGTAAATGCCTTCAAAACAGAACTCTCCCAGCGCAGACATCCCATCGCCACTGCCTGGGGGTGCAGGCTTCAAGCAAGCTGAACGGTATAGATTTTCAGTAGATTTTGCGTGCCTATGGCGCCTCATATCCGCAGAGAATATGCAAAATTGCTAAAACACGAAATTTAAAGTGTTTCACTGGCCGATGAAACTGTGATCCCTTGGGAAGAAATTCTTTCTCCCACCTGCCGACAGCACGCTTCACCGATTGCAGACAGCACCAATGGCGAAGAGGGGGGAAAACTGGACACTCATATTCGCATTACTCCTTCAGAAGGCTAGAAAATATATTCCAAAACAATATTTCTTTCTACCGAGGAAAAATAAGATATCCTATTGCCCGCCATCTCCACTGTCCAGCAGCCGACTCTCGAGATTGCGGTGGGAACCTGCAATGCAATAGCCAATATGGGATCCGAAGGAGGCGCAGTAAAACGTGATGGTAAGTAGTATGACAATAACAAATCTGATCAAAACCCTGCGAATCTTAATGAGCACCGGCTATACTTGGAGCTGGCCGAGCATGGCGGCTCAGTTCAGAAGCGAGTTTTAGCAAAGAATCCACTTGAATAGATCTTGAGAGCGCTTAGCCTTTCCAAACAGTCAATTTTGGCTCGTACTGCCCCGTTAATGGGGCCAGAGGTTAAGCCCGATTCTGCAACCGAGCACAGTTACTTCCTGGTCGCTGTAGCAGCGGCTCAATGCTTCTGCAGCGATTCGCTCGTTGCTTGGAGAATTATATGAGATAATAATAAGGCTGCAGACGCCATTTACACTTGTACTACAGTTAAACTGTGGGGAAAAGGGAATCTTCTTATTAGCGTTGCACCGCCAACAGGTGAGAGTCATCGGCTGTTCAGCCCTGGCGGTAAGCTAGCAGAGGCAACAGCGGTTGGGGAGCTAGCAGAATCAACAGTGATTCCACGCTTCGTAAAGCATATTCAAATACCTTCATTTCCTATATATATTTAAGCTCTAGTTTCTTCACCTTTTTGGACATGAACACATTGCTCAACGCTCCAAAGACAACGATGCATGCTGGGGCTGGTGGGAGTTTCTTGGGGCTGTTTAAGTGTAACCTCACAATTAAACACATCGCTAAAGTAAATGTTTTTATTTTGATTATTTCCTCTTCTCCAAAGGCCGTGTAGCCAGCTCAACACTTCATCCCGGGCTGCTCTCGCGCATGCTTGTACTGGCACCGCCTGATGAGGAGCGCGTAGTCAACTTCCGATGAGGAATGAGGAAAGGGTCACGGTTTAATTACTTTTTCTAATATATGACCCCTCCTTCGACTCATCCAGAAATATCTGCTAGTCCTTTTCCCTTGATTTCAGCGACACTGTCTGTATCGCTGTGCGACGCGGCAAGGGGAGGTTCCAGCTAGATGAAATCGGCAATGCGAGGTTTTGTTTACGCATCTTCATTGCGTATTTAAACATTTTTTCTCTGTTTTTCTTCGGCGATATCCCCATTATTATTCTCCTTCCACACAACAGCAGCCAACGTATACCGCAACGGCATCTGCTGTGCAAGTTTGAGCGAATGTATGGTGTACATGCATTTCATGTCTCATTGGCGACTTCTTAAGAAACACGCATGGAAACCCTTTGGGAAGTCTTTTTGGATATTTTCTTGAAAAGATTTCTCGATGGGCCAACAAAGAACAGTGAAACCTGACAGGTGATTTTCTCCAGATCACTGCATTTCGCAGACTTTGGAAGTTTCTTGTGTTTAAGTGCTAACAATTTATGGTATTCTTGCACTTGAATATACTAATATGACGTTTAACATGTATTAAGGTTTAGGGTTTAGGGTTTGGGAGGCATTCAGAAACCGAAAAATTCGATTAATCTTCTCTGTTTCTTCCTATAGCATTTCTATTTGTATATTCCTACTGGTTGTGTTTCGATAAGGTATTATTCCATGAGAATTGTTTTGTTTTATTATATTTATTTTGTATAAATTAACTGTATTTGATTTTATCTTGCGTTTTCAATTTCTTTTTAGATGAAGATCCCCCAGCTTACTTTTCAAGAAGCCCTGGAAGGCTTCAGAACTGTGCGTCAGTGTGAAGTGCGGGGGCTGAACGAGACGGCGGACTTGTGAGCATTTTTAATAATATAATATATTATATAAATAATAAATAAATATGGGGTTCAATTTTCTATTAATATTAGTTTAATAGTAAGCTTGTATGATACTTGAACATGAACATGACTCCTGTGTTTTCAGTTTACGCGAATTTCTTGCATTTGCAAAAGATAAGAAAGTTATTAATGAAGCATTTAAAACAGCTGCAGCAGAAAAAGACGAATTTAATGATATTCCCTCCTGCTGCTTGCCGGTGAGTTCGATGGAGTTCAGTGCAAATCCTATCATACCCTGTAGCATACATACACTCAAATACATGCAGATAAGGCATATATATATATATATATATATATAACACTGTAGTGTTAGTCCCCCAGACCTTGTGCTGTGATTCGATTGTCTTACATACAGAAGGCTTTATACTTATCTTCATTACTGCGTCGGGGAGATTTCTTCGGGGTTTACCCCGAAAACTGCAGCGAATGTAATCACTTGTAAGCTAGGGTTTAGGGTTTAGGGTTTAGGGTTCTAGGGTTTAGGGTTTAGGGTTTAGTGAGGGGAGTGCACGACTTGGGTTCTAGGTGAATAGATTGTGTTTTGTGATGGTGTTAGCTGCATGCATGCATTGAGAGTCTGTAGCGAACTCTATCTTTTTTAGTATGAGTAGCAGCTTCTATAATTGCTAGCAGATAATACTACTAGGATAATAGAAATAATTATATTAAGTAGAAAATATAATAAGATGCTCTGCAGTATTACAAGGGTCTGTAGTTGATCTATCACAAAATTAAAACAAATTCAAGAAGAGCAAACACATCTACAGAATAAAACAAACAAATAAAACAAAGAATGCATGCATGCATGTATTCTTTGTGGTTGTACAGAGAAGAAACAGAAGCCTCTCCTCCATTATTATTGTTTTTTCAACTATGTTTGGAATTAAGTAAACAACAAACAAAAGCAACACATCTTGTTGCTGTAGGAAAGCGAACCCATGTACGTACACCCCAAATCCTCCTTAGCCTACCGCTTTGGGGTTTAGGGTTTACGGTGGTTTGGGGTTTGATGTTTCTGTTTTCTTGTTTATTTTGTATTACATATTTTATTGTGAGGGAAATCGCAAATGCATGCATGCATTTGACTGTCTGTACACCTGAGGCAACAAAACAGCTGTATCCCAAGGGCTACAAGGGCTACAAGGGTTTAGGGTTTAGGGTTTAGGGTTTAGGGTTTGTGTTTGTATAGAACATCGTCTCGGGGTTAAAAGATGGGGCTTTACAAACCTCCCTCCTGAGGGCTGGCGAAGTCCTCGAGGGTTTAGCTCAGCAGCACCGACTCGATGCCTTCTGCTGTTGGCTGCTGGCGTCTGTAAGGCGAGGTAATTTAGGGCTTAGGGTTTAGGGTTTAGGGTTCTAGGGTTTAGGGTTTAGGGTTTGGCCTTCACCGGGCAGGCTTTAGGGTGTGCACTTAAGAGTTTCGTTCAATAGCTTGCGGTTAGGGTTTAGGGTTTAGGGTTTAGGGTCTAGGGTTTAGAATATGAGGACTATTGAAGCTACTCATGCAGCTGCTGCAGCAGCCCTTGTTAAGTCTGTGGGTTCAGCAACAGGGTTTGCTGCTGCTGCTGCTGCTGCTGCTGCGAGCGGGTTCGTTGCGTGAGCAGGAAGACCTGCATGATGCTCCCTTTGTATTGTTGCTGCTGCTGTTGCTGCTGCTGTTGCTGCTGCTGTTGCTGCTGCTGGTGCTGCTGCTGCTGGTGTTTCTGTTGTTGCTGCAGCCCAACAGCGTCCTTCGGAGGCTATAGCAGCCTTGCTGGAGTGTATACGCAGCTGTCCGTCTTTTGCTGCAGCATGGGAGGATCTAACAGAAGTATTAGCAGCACAAGTATTTGCTGCTGGGCAGTGCAACAGTCCTCTGCCCTGGTCTAAGCCAGACACTGCAGCAGCAACAGCAGCAGCAGCAGCAGCAGCTGCTGCTGCTGCTTCTGTTGCAGAAGGTAGTATAGATACACCTGACGTCTCACAAGCTTCTGCAGCAGCCGCTGATGCTGCAGCGTATACACCTGAAGGCCTCAGAAGCAATCAAGGGAGCTCACTCCAGCAGCAGCAGCAACAACAGCAGCAGCAGCAGCAACAACAGCAGCAGCAGGCAATGCAAACGGATATGCAACTCGCATGCGACGAGGGCATTCCTTATAACGAGGCCAGCAGCAGCAGCAGCAGCAGCAGCTGCAGCATTAATGGTGCACAGCAGCAGCAGCAGCAGCAGCAGCCTGGGGAGGAAGATGTATGGGGTAAGTGCGTGATTTCAGCAGCAGCAGAAGCAGCAGCAGCAGCAATAGCAGCAGAAGCGGAGGCAGAAGAAGCATCAGCTACAGCAAGAGCAGCAGGCATCACAACCCCTGCTGCGGAGGGAAGCCACAACGATTTCACAGCCGTACGATTCAGGGGTTTAGGGTTTAGGGTTTAGGGTTTAGGGCTTAGGGTTTAGGGTTTAGGGTTTCTGGGCGCTGAGATGCTGTGTTTAATATATCCATTCGTGAACCTTATACCCTAAACCCTAGAGCCTTCGTATCCTGCGGTGCCTATGGCGTTAGGGTTTAGGGGTTAGGGTGTAATGTTTAGGGCTTAGGGTTTAGGATTTAGGGTTTAATAATTAGGGTTTAGGGTTTAGGGTTTATGAAGTGTATTTGATATATATATATATATATATATATATATATATATATATATATATATATATATATATATATATATATATTGTATTTGTTTGCAGCCGCGTTTAAATTTATTATTTCCTGAAGAATTATTAAAAATGAATTGCAATGAATTTCTAGAGACATTAGGCGTCTCCCATTCTGGGGTGTATGGACAGCTGTATTTTTCTTTGTTTTGTTTGAAAACAAATAATTTTACTAAAGCTGTTCAGAATATAACACAACTTCTTCTTATCTTCCCTAATTCTCCTTTTCTTTTGTCTCATGTATGTAGAAACTGAATTTGTTTGTTTGTTTATTTGTTTGTTTTGTTTGTTTGTTTGTTTGTTTTGTTTGTTTTGTTTGTTTTGTTTGTATATTTATTTGTTTCTTTGTTTTGTTTGTTTCGTTTTGTTTGTTTGTTGCGTTAGTTTGTTTGTTTGTTTATTTTTTTATTTGTTTGTTTGTTTGTTTTGCCTGTTTATATTTTATTCTCTTTAGGGTAGTTTGTTTGTTTGTTGTATTTATCTTTTTATTTTAATTTTTTTGTCTTTTCGATTTTATTTTTATTTATACATTTATGTGTTTAGTCGCTTATCTAATTTATTTATCTACTTGTCTTACTTATTTTCTTTCTTCATTTGATATTTGTTTTATTTATTGTATTTATTTATTATATTTATTTACTTATTATATTTCTCTATTATGTTGATTTATCTATTTATTTTGTTTCCATTTATTTATTTATTTATTTATTTATTATATTTATTTATTATATTTACTTGTTCATTATATTTATCCATTATGTTTATTTATGTATTTTTTTATCTCTATTTTTTTATTTATTTACTGTATTATTATATTTATTTATTAATTATATTAATATATTTATTATATTTATTTATTTTATTTATTTTCTTCAGCTAGCCAAGTGTGCCTACGAGTTAGGTGAAAGCGAAACGGCTTTAACGTTATTTCAACATCATCACCAACTGTAAGAAACCCTCATTGCATGCATGCATGCATGCATGCATGCATCGATTTAGTATGTATGTATGTATGTATGTATGTATATATGCATGCATGCATGCATGCATTAATTCTGTATGCATGCATGCATTGATTCTGTATGCATGCATGCATGCATGCATGCATGCATAGATTTAGTATGTATGTGTGTATATATGTTTGTGCATGCATGCATGCATTGATTATGTATGCATGCATGTATTGATTATGCATGCATGCATGCATGCATGCATGCATGCATGCATGCGTGTATTGATTATGTATTGATTATGCATGCATGCATGCATGCATTGAGGTTTTGTTTTTCAGGCATCCTTCGCGTTTGGATTTTGTTGGAGATTACGCTCGTCTTCTTTGTCAGCAAAATGATAGAGAAGGTGTTAAGAGACTTGCAGAGAATGTATGAATATATATATATATATATAAATATATATATATATATATATATATATATATATATATATATATATATATACTAAACCCTAATCAAACCCTAAACCCTAAACCCTAGTTGTATGGCGGGCGATTGCTGCTTCAGTCTCTCTTCTGTTTGCGTGTTTTGCTTGTATTTCTTTACGATTTCTTTCATGTAGTCTTTGTTTTAACGAGCTTCTAGTATATTAACAAGTTATTAGTATATTACTGTGTAAACAAACTGATGTTAGTTATATCATGCGAATTATATATATATATATATATATATATATATATACATATATATATATATAGATATATAGATATATAGATATAGATATAGATATAGATATATATAATTGTTTTTTTATTACTTTGTTGTTTCTGCTGCAGTGTCAAGCTGTTGCTCCCACGGCGTACTGCACATTTCAGGTGTATGGACAGCAAGCTCGACTCAACGGAGCCCTCGAGGATGCTGTAGAAGTCTTGCATGCAGCTACAGCTCTAAACCCGACGTCAGACACTAGAAGCAATACCTAGGGTTTAGGGTTTAGGGTTTAGGGTTTACGGTTAGGCCGTAGGGTTCAGGGCTAGGGATTAGGATTTGAGAGGTTTAGGGTTTAGGGAGTTCCGGACTTAGAGAATTTTAGGGTTTAGGGTTTAGGGTTTAGGGTTTGGGGTCTAGGGTTTAGGGTCTAGGGTCTAGGGTTTAGGGTCTAGGGTTTAGGGTTTAGGGTTTAGGGTTTGTGTTTCAGGGCTGCGGAGGGTTGGACGCAGCTCGGGTCTGCGTATTTGGAGATGGGAGATTTGCTATCAGCTGCTAAGGCTTTTGCTGCTGCAGCAGCAGCAGCACCTGCAGCAGCAGCAGCACATTTAGGAGGAGGACAGACACAGGCGTTGCTGCATAACTGGGCTGCAGCAGAACGACTCTACGCAGCTGCTGTCAAATGCAGGCAAGGGTTTAGGGTTTAGGGTTTAGGGTTTAGGGTTTAGGGTTTACAAGGGTTTAAGAGAGGGTAATAAGGGCTCTGTAGGGTTTAAAGAGGGTTTAAAGAGGGTTTAGGAGGGTTTACGGGGGCTTAGGAGGACTTAGGGTTTAGGGTTTAGGGTTTAGGGTTTAGGGTTTAGGGTTAGTAAGGCGTCAGTAGGGTTTGATGAAGTGCTGTAGGGTTTAGTAGGAAGAATTAGGGTTTAGGGTTTAAGCTGCTCAGATTGAGGTGAAGAGGAGAAGCCTCAGACTTTATCAGACTCGACGTCTTAGGGTTTCTGGTCTAGGGTTTAGGGTTTAGGGTTTAGGGTTTAGGGTTTAGGGTTTAGGGTTTGTTTGCAGGCCTGACTTGGCGACAACTTGGTGGCATTTGGGGACTGCGGAGAAGCAGAGAAGTAAACATTCTGCTGCTTTAAAAAGTTTTGAAAGAGTTAGTTGAAGCTGCTAGGGTTTAGGGTTTAGGGTTTAGGGTTTAGGGTTTAGGGTTTAGGGTGTAGGGTTTAGGGTTTAGGGTTTGAGAAGGAAGGGAGAGCTGGTCTGTTTTTGTTGTTTGTTTGTTTAGTATACAACACATCTAAACATTTTGCTGCTTCTCTAGATTTTATTTATTTATTATTTTCTGCTACTTTATCGTTATGCTGCTGCTGCTGCTGCTGCTGCTGCTGCAGTGTTGGCTGCTCTCCCATTCTATGGAATCTGCGGCGGAGTGCTTTGCATGCGCGATGGTATTTGATGCTTTGCTGCTGTTGCTGCTGCTGCTGCTGCTTCTGTTGCTGCTGCTGTTGCTGTTGCTGCTGCTGTTGCTGTTGCTGCTGCTGCTGCTGCAGTTTGTTTTGTTTCTTCTGTTGCTTGTGTTGCTGCTGCTACTGCTGCTGCTGCCAGTACTAGTGCTTCTGTTGCTGCTGCTGCTGCTGCTGGAGTTGTCTGTTGCTGTTGCTTGTGTTGCTGCTGCTGCTGCCACTGCTGCTGCTGCTGCATCTATCCCTGCTTCTACTCTTGCTGCTGCTGCATCTATCTCTGCTTCTACTCTTGCTGCTGCTGCTGCTGCTGCTGCTGCTGCTCCAGAGGCTTCGAGTGGATGGGGAGAAGGGTTCTTTAACAGCGGCTGTTTGGGCTGAGCGTTTATTAGAGAGGCAAGACTTGTTAATATTTTTATTTTTATTTATTTTTATTTATTTTTATTTCTTCTTTATTTGTTTTATATATATATATATATATATATATATATATATATATATATATATATATATGTACTATTTATTTTTAATACATATATTTATTTGTAAACTGTCTTCTTGCTGCTATCTTGCTCATATCTTCTTTCTCTCTCTTTCTTCTTTTTTCTGTTTTTCTTTTTTTTTCTCTCGTGTTACTTTCTTCGAGTGCATGCATTCATACTCTTTCATGTTTATGTTTATTTTAATTTTATTTATTTTATTTTATTTGCTTTTGTTTTTATTTTATTTTTTTTTAGTTTTTTCAAGGAAAGTTTAGGAGCGAAGTATTCAAACTCTTCTCCTCTTCTTTCACAGTTTTGCAAAGGCAATGTATATTTATAAATACTAATCCTGCTGCTGCTGCTGCTGTTGCTGCTGCTGCTGTTGCTGCTGTTGCTGCTTCTGTTGCTGCTGCTGGCGTTGCTGCTGCTGTTGGTGCTGCTGTTGCTGCTGATGGAGATGGAGCAGCTTCGCTGGCCTGTTAGATATTTAAGGTTTAGGGCTTAGGGTTTAGGGTTTAGGGTTTAGGGCTTAGTAGAAGAGAGAGAGGATAGGAAAGAGAAAGGCAGCAGCCAACAAGACGACAGCAGCAGCAGCAGCAGCAGCAGCAGCAGCAATTAGATCGAGAAGCAAAAGAGGAAGCAAAGACAACAAAGAATAAGACGGGAGAAGAAATAAAAGAAGATGCAAATATTTGCTGCTGCTGCTGTTGCTGCTGCTGCTGCTACTGCCACTGCTGCTGCTGCTGCTGCTGCTGCTACTGCTGCTGCTGCTGCTGCTGCTGCTGTGCATGCAGATATCAAACCCCTGGGTTATATCTGCTGCTCTTAACAGAGCCCCGGAGACAGTACTGAAAGCTTTAACATTTCTTTTCTTCTTCTATGAAAAAACTGTGTGTTTATTTTATTTATTTTATTCTATCTTTATTTTTTTTATTTTTTTGTTTGGTTTTAGGTTTAGGGTTTAGGGTTTAGGGTTTAGGGTTTAGGCTTAAAGCTTTAACGTTTCTTTTCTTCTTCTATGAGTAGAGTGTTTGTTTATTTTATTTATTTTATTTTATTTTTTTAATTTTTTTGTTTGTTTTTATGTTTTTGTTTCGTCTTTTGTTGCTGTCTTTCGTTTGTTTATTTTATTTATTTTATTTTATTGTTTGTTTGTTTTTATGTTTTTGTTTTGTCTTTTGTTGTTGTTTTTCGCTTGTTGATTTTACTTTATTTTTATTTTATTTTATTTTATTTTATTTTATTTTATTTTATTTTATCCTTCTTCTTTCTTTGTTTGTTTGTTTTCATTTTTTTGTTGCTCTCTTTCGTTTGTGTATTTTATTTTGTTTTATTTTATTTTATTTTATTTTATTTTTTATTTTATTTATTTTATCTTCCTTTTTCTTTGTTTGTTTTTTATGTTTTTTTTATGTTTTGCTTTGTCTTCTTATTTTCGTGTTTGTGTTTTTGTTTGTTTTTATGTTTTATTCTAATTGTTTGTTTTATTCTTATTTTATCTTATCTCTGTTTTATTTTTATTCTATTCTTATTACTTAGATTTAATTTAACTAATTTGATCTAATTTAATTAATTTAATTTAATTAATTTAATTTAATTAATTTAATTTTGTTTTCTTGCAGGGTGACGAAAAGTTAGCGAAGTTTTACGAAGAACTCCTCGAAAATTTAGGAGGTAAGAAAATTATAATTTTATTTTTTTGTTTTTGTTTGTTTTATATTTTTGCTATTTGTTTATTTATTCTGTTTATTTGTTTATTTATTTGTTTATTTGTTTGTTTGTTTGTTTATCTACTATATTTGTTTATTTATTTGTTTGTTTATTTTTTTGTCTACTATTCTCTTTATTTAGCTATTTATTTATTCCTTTATTTACTTATTTATTTGCTTATTTATTTATTTATTTTATCTATTTATTTATTTATTTTGTGTCTTTGTTGTCTTCTGTTTTTGTTTGATATATAGTTGTCTTTGTTTTTGCTTGTCTTTCTCTTTTTTCTTTATTTTATATTTATTTAGTTTTTCTTTGTTTACTTTGTTTTAATATTTTTAATATTTATTTATTTTATCCCTTGTTTATTTTATATCTATCTATTTTGTTTTTGTTTGTTGTTGCTTGTTAATATTGTTTTCTTTCTTTCTTTTTTTGTTTCTTTTTTCGTTTTTGTTTGTTTGTTTGTTTGTTTGTTTGTTTGTTTATTTTCTTCTTTATCTTTTTATTTGTTTGTCGCAGGAGTAGAGAGAATGCAGCAGCTGCTGCATTAGGAGTTCTTAAATACAAAACAACAGAAAAACAAATTTAAAAAGAAAAGATAAAAAATATAGAAAAGAAAACATATACTCTGTCTTTTGTGTTTTTAGGTTGCTTGCTGAGGTGTATGTACACCTTTCTTTCTTTTTATACATAAATAATTTTAATCCTATTCTTTCTAACTTTGTTAGTTTACAAACAATTATTTATCTGTTATCTTTGTCTGTACCCTAGACAGTCTTTGTTCGAGTGTATAGGCAGCTCCAATATAATATTATTTAAAATTAATGTCTTGACTTAGTTGTTAGAGAGGCAAATTTGCTACAGAGACAGCAGCAGTAGCAGCAGCAGCAATAACAGCAGCAGTAGCAGCAGCAGCAGCAGCAGCAATAACAGCAGCAGCAGCAGCAATCGTAGCAGCAGCAGCAGCAGCAACAGCAGCAGAGCTTTTGTGTTTCTTTATCATATCTATCTGTTTCTTCTCTATGAAGTATGGAGAGAAAAACAACAACTAACTAAATCAAATTAAATTAATATAAAATTAAATTAAGTTAAATTTAATTAAACTAAATTTAATTAAATTTAATATAATTTAATTAAACTAAGCTAAATAAAAAAAATAAAATTAGAATAAATAAAATCAGGTAAAATAATATGAAACTAAATAAAGTAAAATAAAATAAAATAAAACAAAATAAAATAAAATAAAAACAGAAAGTTCGAAGTAGAAACAAAAACAACAGAATGGCAGCATCTGCCAGAATCTGTCTTTATCAATAAACCCTAAACCCTAATAAACCCTAATAAACCCTAAACCCTAACAAACCCTAACCCTAACAACCGTCATAAACCCTCATATAAACCCTAACAAACCCTACAACACCCTACTATCCCTTCCTCATAAACCCCCTCATAAACCCCTTCATAAACCCCTCATAATCCTAAACCCTAAACCCTCATAAACCCTATCAAACCCTATCAAACCCTATCAAACCCTATCAAACCCTAGCAAATTATTTTAAGACCTTGACGCGCTGGCAGCCCTAATAAGCTGTGTAGTAGTAAAATCACTAAGACATTTAGCTATAGCAGCCGAGTTAACTGTTATTGCTGCAGCAAATAATTCTAATTTAAATAAATATTCTAACTCTTTTATTTTATTAATGTTTAGATTTACACAAATATCTCTCCATATGGCATATGATGAGGTGTCTAGACACCTCAGCCTGTTGCTGCTGCTGCTGCTGCTGCTGCTGCTGCTGCTGCTGTTGTACTGAGAAGAATACTTAAAACCATTTAAAAACGAGCTTCCTTGAACTAAGCAATTCAGCTGTCTAGACACCTCAGCATTAACCCTGCTGCTGCTGCTGCTGCTGCTGCTGCTGCTTGTTTGCTGCTGCAGCAAAGTTGCTACAGCGACTGCTGCGCGGCATTTAAGAGAAACCTGAATATATAAAAAAAGAAAAACAAACAAAACAATAAAATAGAAGATATATAAACAAACGAGCACACAAATATACAAAAAAACAGAGAAAAACATCTCTCTCCCTCTGTATATACATATATATATATACACGAACCCCTAAACCCTAACAAACAATAATAAACAATAATAAACGATAAGAAAGTAAACTAAACAATAATAAACTCTAAGAAACAATAAGAAAACAATCATAAACCCTAACTGTAAACCCTAACAGTAAACCCTAACACTACTAAACCCTAAACCCTAAAATAGTAGTAAACCCTAATTGTATCGATGCAGTAAACCCTAATACTAAACCCTAATAGCACTAAACCATAATATTAATAAACCCTAAACCCTAAACCCTACCCTAAATATATCGATGCAGCAAACCCTAATACTAAACCCTAATAGCAGTAAACCCTAATATAAATAAACCCTAAACACTAAACCCTAAACCCTAAACCCTAAACCCTAAACCCTAGCTTACCCTCGGTGGGTCTACCCAATGAAGGGCTCTAATAGCCCTTTGTGTTTCTTCAACAACATCATCATCAGCATTTTTATTTAAAATAATAAAACAACAAAAAATAGATATATCTAAAGAAGAAGATAAATAAAATAAAGTTGGATGGCATACAGAAGCAAAACATAAATAATGTATTATCGCATAAGCCGTCCTATACATAAAAAAAAACAAAATATAATTAATATAATTAATATAATTAAATACTAGTAAATATATTTTAATAGAAGTAAATAAAAGAAAAACAAGGAAAAAAAAACAAACTAAATACAAAATTAAAAAAACAAAAAAATAAAAAAAGAAAAAATTAAAAAAAGAAAACATATAATTAGGTAGATGAAACATAAAATTATTTTTTATAAATATTTATATTTATGTTTATATTTTATTTATACTTTACTTATATTTATTTGTATTTTATTTGTATTTTATTTATATTTTATTTATATTTTATTTATATTTTATTTGTATTTAAAATAAATATTTATGTTTATGTTTATAGTTTATTTGTATTTGTATTCATATTAATATTTTGCTTGTATTTATATTTATACTTATGTTTATGTTTGTATTAATATTTATATTTGTATTTATACTTGCGCTTATATACAATAAATAAATAAACATAAACAAACAAACAAACACACAAATAAACAAACAAACAAACAAATAATCAAATAAACAAACAAACAAAAAAATAAATAAATAAACAAACAAATACATAAACAAATAAATAAACTAAACAAAATAATTAATTAATTAATTAAACAAACAAACAAACTAACTAACTAACTAACTAACTAACTAATTAATTATTCCAATAATTATTTAATTAATTAGAACATACTTGTCTCTCTTAACTAATTAATTAATTAAACAAACAAACAAACAAATAAAAATAAATAAATAAATAAATAAATAAACAATAAAATAATTAATTAATTAATTAAGGTTTACTTGTATGCCTCAGTTCTTCTTTGTCTGTCTGCAGCGACAGAAGGAGAAGAAGAAGATAAACGAAAAACAAATTCTGGGAAGACGTTCTTACAAACCCTAAAAAAAAATACAATTATTTATTTATTTACTTATTTATTTATTTATCTATTTATTTATTTATTTATGTGTTTATTTATCTATTTTATTTGTTCGTTTATTTATTTTATATTTGTATTTGTTTGTTGGTTTGTTTGTTTGTTTGTTTGATTTATTTAGATAGTTTATTTGTTTGTTTATCTTATTTATTTATTTATTTATTTATTTATTTATTTATTTATTTATAATATTACTTTTGATCTATTTATTCATTCGTTTTACTTATTTACTTCATTTATTTATTTGTTAGTTTATTTGTTCGTTTAATAAATTAATTAATTAAAATAAATAATTATTTCAATTATTTATTTTAATTTATTAATTAATTATACGATATTCAAAATTACGGATTAACAGAAAATACAAAAACTCCGCCAAACAAAAATACAAAAAAAAACAAAAAGCAAATAAATAATTAAATAATTAAATAATTAAATAATTAAATAATTAAATAATTAAATAATTAAATAATTAAATAATTAGTTATTAATAATTAATAAATAACTAATTAGCATTTAGTAAATAAACAATAAGTAATAAGGAATTAATAATTAATAATTAATAATTAATAATTAATAATTAATAATTAATAATTAATAATTAATAATTAATAATTAATAATTAATAATTAATAATTAATAATTAATAATTAATAATTAATAATTAATAATTTAATATTTAAAATTTAATATTTAATATTTAATATTTAATATTTAATATTTAATATTTAATATTTAATAATAAGTAATAAACAAACAGCAAGAAAAGACAAAGAATAAACAAACAACAA
>OY986946.1:2211669-2236669 GCA_963920595.1 Eimeria praecox | reverse complement strand
TACGAGAAGGGTGGAGGGGGGGGCCCCCCGGGGGGCCCCCAGGGGGGCCCCCCGGGGGGCCCCCGGGGGAAGTAGAAGCAGGTAGACCTTCGCCTGTAGAGGTTAAGAGTTTGTTAAGAGCTTCTACAGTTAAAAATAAACGAAGATTTCGCCTTTCTGTATCAGGCAGAGTTTGTATATGTTCTTCAACACCATCGACGAGCCCCATGGAAGCTGAAGAATGGGGGTTGAGCGATGTTGTTTTGTATGGACAGATCGTTTAATACTACATAAAATATCTGAAATTAATATAAAATACATTCAAATCAACATTAAAACAAATTCTAATTGGTTTGATACGAAAAGATCAGGGTCTTTGGGGGGCCCCCAACAGTATAGGGGGGGCCCCCGGGGGGGGGTTAGGGGCCCCATCAAGCTTTACTCTGTCGGTACAGGCCAGCGTCTCAGATAAATTAAGCTACATGTTGTATGTTAAATAAAAAGAAGAATTGTTTTCTTTATATATATAATAAATGCGTAAGAATAATCTTAAAGAACAAAGAAGGATCGATGCAAAGACTACTCTTCCCTCCGTGTGAAGCCGTATTGCATTTCGCCTGAATCGTAAGAACAAATTAACCTTGAAGTATTAAGAATGAGGGTTGTATTTCTGAAGAAATTGCAAATATTTTCTTGTTTTAATTAATATTGAAAACTCTAATGAAGTGTGGCTCCTCAGTGGTCAGAAAGCTTCGTATCGCCGTGCTGTCAACTCAGGTGTATGTACACCCCACCATGCTCAGAGTATCTGAAATAGGTTGACGTCGTTGAAGTAGGAAACAGAGTTTAATTTATGAAACCTGGCGATCATTAAATAAAATATTTAGTTTTATATTTATTTTTATGGATGATCTTCTCATTTTTTCTATTTTATTTAATTTTCTCGACAACGATTCTGCCGCAGCCCCGTGGGTTGACACTGCACCAGTGGTGAAGCTGTATTAGAATCCTTTCTTTTTTGTTTAAAACAAGATATTAATTGATTTATTATATATTTTATCTTGAAAACAATTAAATTGTGTGTTTTTTATTCATGAAGTAATCTCATTTATCCTCAGATTCCTACCGATGCCACCAAATTCAACAAATCGCCCGAGGGGCATTCGTAAGAAACAAACACTTTTCAACATTTCTCCTCGTCGTTCTCCTCGTCTTCTTCAACGTATTTTATCATTACATTCTTCTTTTATTCATTCTTCAATTTCAGATAATTTAGAAATAGCGAAGGATAGACAAAACATCCTTCGCGATGAGCGATTGACAGCAGATGTTTCTTCCTCCCTAACATACAAATCTTCGTCTTCCTTCTTATCACTAGAAGCAACACAAGAACCGAATACTCCTGCTGCTGCTGCTGCTGCTGCTTCTGCTTCTACTCCTGCTGCTGCTCTTGCAGCTGCTGCTCCTGCTGCTGCTCTTGCAGCTTCTGCTGCAGCTCCTGCTGCAGCTTCTGCTGCAGCTCCTGCTGCTCTTGCTCTGGCTACAGCTCCGGCAGCAGCAGCAGCAGCAGCAGCAGCAGCAGGTGCTGCTGCTTGTTATGATTCTCGAGAGCTATGGAGGCTTCCTCGATCTGTCCTGCCGTTGCGGTGTACATACACTTTACCTGTTCCTGAAGAATTCGACTTCTCTATGGCGATCTGTAGTTATGGATTTTTCTGTATGATGCCTAATCAGGTATATATATATATATATATATATATATATATATATATATATATATATATATATATATATATATATTATATGCAATCTAATAAAATATATAAGTAGTTTTCTCTTATTTTCATTATTTCTTTTGATTTTATATTTGTTTACAGTTGTTTTAGTATTTGTTTTGTTTTTGTTTTGTTATTTGTATTTATGTTTATTCATCTTTTATATTTGTTTTTGTCTTTTTTTGTTTTTATTCTTGTTTTTATTTGTTTTTATTTTTTTTTTTATTTTTATTTAAGTGTTTATCGAAGAATGTTATGATTATATTAATATGAGCGACATAATTATTTGAATATTATTATCTATCGAGCTCCCTATACACCTGAATTTTAATTATTTGAATATTATTATCTATCGAGCTGCCTATACACCTGAATTGTACTTCTTTAAACATTATTATCTATCGAGCTGCCTATACACCTGAATTTTAATTTTTTTTTTTTATTTTTCTATTGAGCTGCCTATACACCTGAATTTTGAGTGTAGTGGACGCCTGCTTCTGCTTCTGGTGTATCTTCACCTAATCAAGCAAATCACGGAGTGCTGCGTCGTCCTCTTCGATTCGGGAGACAGTTAAATAAATGTTGTAATGCTGCTATCACATCTGTACACCCGAACACTATCAGGTGAATATGATGATGATGATGATGCTGTTGCTGCTGCTGCTGTTGCTGCTGCTGCTGCTGTTGATGATGATGCTGTTGATGATGATGCTGTTGATGATGATGCTGTTGCTGATGCTGCTATTGATGCTGTTGCTGCTGCTGCTGTTGATGCTGTGTTGCTGCTGCTGCTGTTGCTGCTGCTGCTGTTGATGCTGCTGCTGCTGTTGGTCATGATGATGATGCTGTGTATGATGCTATTGGTGCTGCTGCTGATGGTGCTGCTGCTGTTGCTGCGGCTGCTGCTGCTGCTGCTGCTGCTGCTGCTCATCTTAAGGAAGAAGCAGCAGGTGCTGCTGCAGCATACGTTGCTGCTGCTGACTATCTTTGTTTCTCTCTGTTTGTTTATTTTGTTTTTTATTTTTTTCTCTTGTTTTCTTATTTTGTTTTTAAATTTATTTTATTTTTTTGATTGAGTTGTATTTTATTTTATTTTATTTGTTTTATTTTATCTTATTTTATCTTATTTTATTTTTCTATTTTTTATATTTTAGTATTATCGTAGAAGGAGGCGATCTACCAGAGAATGCGATTGAAGAAGAAGAAATACTGAGACAGGTAATGTTATGTGCTATTATGTTTATTTATTTATTTATTTATTTATTTATTTATTTGTTTGTTTGTTTATTTGTTTGTTTATTTATAATTATAATTATATTTATTTACTTGTTTCTGTGTACGTAAATTTATATTTATATTTTATATTTACAAATTAACTAATAACTAACAAATTAATTAATTAACTAACAAACTAATTAACTAATTAATTGCTTTAATGAATCAATTAAATATATATTTATTAAAATATATATTTATTTAAAATTATCTATTTAATTACTTTATACATATTCCATTCTACTACGTTCCTCGCATCTGTCGTTTGGACTTGATATAAATTAATTAACTAATTAACTAACTAATTAACTAACTAACTAACTAATTAATTAATTAAAATATTTTTATTTAATTATATATCTAATTATTTATTTATTTAATTAATATACACCTGTCGTCACGACTTGATATAAATTAAAAAACAGACAAAATAACTAACTAACTAACTAATTAATTAAATTAAACTATATTTACTTAATTATAAATTTAATATATATATATATATATATATATATATATATATATATATATATATATATATATTCTTAGGTTCGCCGCATCTGTCTTCTCGACTCAATATAAATTAACTAACTAACTAACTAACTAACTAACTAACTAATTAAATTAAACTATATTTATTTAAATATATATTAAATATATATATATATATATATATATATATTATTTCTTAGGTTCGGCGCATCTGTCGTCTCGATTTTCGTAGTTTGTCTGCGTTTTGGGATTTACACAAAGAAGCAAAAGAAAGAAAATTTGGTTTTTTATTTCGAAGTCCAAGTCTATGGGAAGATATGGTGAGTTCAATTGTTTATTTATTTATTTATTTATTTTATTTATTTTATTTATTTATTTATTTAGTTGTTTATTTATTTATTTATTTGTTTATTTATTTATTTAGTTGTTTATTTGTTTGTTTGTTTGTTTATTTATTTGTTCGTTTGTTTATTTATTTGTTTATTTATTTGCTTATTTATTTATTTATTTGTTTGTTTGTTTGTGTATTTATTTATTTACTTTATTTATTTAATTTATCTATTTAATATATTTTATTTGTGTATTTACTTACATAGTTAGTTAGTTAGTGTTGTTATTTATTTATTTATTTATTTATTTATTTATTTATTTATTTATTTATTTATTTATTTATTTATTCATTTAATTTGTTTATTTAGTTTATTTATTAATTTGATATATCTAATTTGTTTTATTTTTTTATTTTTGTTTCGAAGCCCAAATCTATGGGAAGATATAATTTGTTAGATTATTTATTTATTTATTTAGTTTGTTTGTTTGTTTATTTATTATTTATTTTAGTTTAATTAATTAGTTAATTAATTAATATTTATTATTTGTATTTATATATTTATAATTTGTATTTATTTATTTCTCTATTTAACTTGTTTGATTTACCTAATTTAATCAAATTTATCTTTATCAACTATTTATTTATTTTATTTATTTTATTTATTTTATTTATTTTATTTATTTTATTTATTTTATTTATTTTATTTATTTTATTTATTTTATTTATTTTATTTATTTTATTTATTTTATTTATTTTATTTATTTTATTTATTTTATTTATTTTATTTATTTTATTTATTTTATTTACTTTATTTATCTTATTTATTTTATTTATTTTATTTACTTTATTTATGTTATTTATTTTATTTATTTTATTTATTTTATTTATTTTATTTATTTAATAATTAATTAATTTTTAGGTGAAGACGATGACGCTATGCAACACGCGTTGGAAACAGAGCTTAGAGATGAACAGACTCCTCTGTATGCACGTAAGATAAACATATTTAGTTTATATTATTATTCTGTATATATATATATATATATATATATGTATAGAGAAAGAGAGAGAGATAAAGACTAGATATGTATATATATAGACAGAGAGAGAGAGAAATATATATATATATATATATATATATATATATATATATATATATATATATATATATATATATATATATATATATATATATATATATATATATTGACTGTAGAGATTAGAGACACGCCTAAACAACTAAACAACTAAACAACTAAACATCTAAACAAACAAACAAACAAACAAGCAAAACCAAAACAAAATAATAAAAATAAAAATAAAAATAATATTTATTTGTAGGCGTCTTCTATCCCCGGCTCGTTTCCTTCTCCTTCGGATTTGATAAAATTTGAAGAAGAAGAAATTAAACAAAAATGCAGATTAGGTTATAGAGCCTCAAGACTCTTAAAGTATGTTTATTTATTTATTTATTTATTTGTTTGTTTATTTATTTATTTATTTATTTATTTTATCTTATTTATTATTTATTTATTCTATTTACTTATTTGATTTGCTTGTTTATGATTAGGTTATAGACCCTCGAGTCTCTTAAAGTATATTTATTTATTTATTTATTTATTTATTTATTTATTTTATCTTATTTATTATTTCTTTATTTTATTTCTTTATTTTATTTATTTGTTTGTTTATGGTTAGGTTAGAGGGCCTCGAGGCTCTCAACGTATTTTTATTTATTTATTTATTTTATTTTTATCTATATTTATTTTTATTTTTATTTTTATTTATTATCTGTTTGTTTATGATCAGTTTATAGAAACTCAAGACTCTTATAGTATTTATGTTTATATTTGTTTTGTTTTTATTTATTTGTTATTTATTTATTTGCTATTTAATTTATTTTATTTGTTTTATTTATTTGTTTGTTTGTTTATAGTTAGGCTATAGAACCTCAAGACTCTTAAAGTATTTATATTTATTTATTTTTCTATTTTATTCATATTTATTTGTTTATTTATTTGTTTTATTTATTTTATTTTATTCATTTATTCATCTTATCTATTTTATTTTATTTATTTATTTATTTTATTTATTTATTTATTTATTTATTTATTTATTTATTTATTTATTTATTTGTTTTAGACTGGCGAGGATGTTTGTTGATGGTACGATTTCTCCTTCTTTCTTTGAATCTGTCGAAGACGAAGAAAATATGAAAACATCAGAAACAAACAGGCACTTCAATAAAAGTAGAGAAAGAGAAGAAGAAAGAAAAGAAGAAGAAGAAGAAAGAAAAGAAGAAGAAGAAGAAAGAAAAGAAGAAGAAGAAGAAAGAAAAGAAGAAGAAGAAGAAAGAAAAGAAGAAGAAAGAAAACAAAGAAAAGAAGAAAAAATAAATAAAATAGAAAAAGAAATAGAAGAAAAAGATGAAAATGATGTATCTGAGGTGTACATACACCTCAGAAAAAGTAGAATAAAAGATAGAAAAAATAAAAAAGATAAACAAATAATAATAAACGAAGAAGAAGGAGAAAAATATAAAGAAGTAAAGAATAAATTAAATAAAAATAAAGAAATAAATATACAAACAAAAACAAAAAAAGATATAATTAAAAATATATTTTTATCTCTCGAAGGATTCGGCGAATTTTCTACAAATAATCTTTTACAGCTTCTTGGATTCTATGATGTTCATGTCTTTGACTCAGAGACAATTAGGTAGTTATTTATTTAATTTAATTTAATTTAATTTAATTTTGTTTAGTTTAATTTAATTTGGTTTGGCTATTATTTATATTATTTTATTTGTATTCTATTGATATATTATATCTTCATTTTCTTGTTGATGTTTATGTCTTCGACTCAGAGACAATTAGGTAGTTATTTAATTAATTTAATTTAATTTAATTTATTTATTTTAATTTGATTTAATTTAATTATTATCTATTTTATTTGTATTCTATTGATATATTATATCTTCATTTTCTTGTTGATGTTCATGTCTTCGGCTGAGAGACGATTAGGTAGTTATCTAATTAATTTAATTTAATTAATTTAATTTAATTTAATTTAATTTAATTTAATTTAATTTAATTATTATATATATAGAAGGAAAGAGAGAGGGATGTATTATATATAATCAAGTTACTAACATCCTGTGCAATTAATTAATTAATTAATTAATTAATTAATTAATTAATTTGTTTTTTCGTTTTTGTTTTTTCTTTGTTTGTAGATATATGAAGAAAGTACATAAATGTAATTTAGAAGATAATAAAAAAATATTAGAAGCAGCGAGAAAACTCTTAGAGCCATACAAACCATATCAGTTTCTGGCTTACTGGTTTGATGTAAGTAATATAATATAATATTAATTAATTAATTAATTAATTAATTAGTTAATTAATTAATTAATTATAATTAATTATAATTAATTAATTAATTAATTAGTATTAATACTAATGTTTTTTTTCTGTATTTTGTTTGTTCTTTTTCGATTTTTAATTCAAATAAAAATCAAATCTTTCGTTCTAAATTTATATTTAAATCTAAATTTATATTTAAATCTAAATATATATTTAAATCTAAATATAAATTTAAATCTAACTTTATATTTATTTATTAATTTATTTAAATATTTTTAATGCTGAGGTGTATATACACTTTTTATTTGTGTGTGTTGGGGTGTATATACAGCTATGGAAGATGTATGAATCTGAAGTAGGTTTACCTTCTCCTCTATGGGAGTCTCACAATTCTATGTTTATGACGAGTACAAATTATTAAAACAATTAATAATAATTTAATTTAATTTAATTTAATTTAATTTGGTTTATTTAAAACAAAAACGAAGAAAAACGGATAGACAAACGAGTTTATAGACAAACAAAATCTAGCGATGTAAAGAAGGGAAGAAAAAAACAAAAAGAAAAAATACAAAGACAAGAGAAGAAATTATATATATATATATATATATATATATATATATATATATATATATATATATATATATAAATCCTAAATATTTAAAACAGATACAACACGAAATAACTAAACGCACTGCGTGCGTAAGCCATATATATATATATATATATATATATATATATATATATATATATATATATATATATATATATATATATATATATATATATATATATATATATAAATGTTTGTTATTCAAGATGTAACAAAACCCTACCTAGGGTTTAGGGTTTAGGGTTTAGGGTTTAGGGTTTAGGGTTTGTACTAAAGAACTTATTATATATTTTTTGTTTAGTACTATCATCACAGAACGCAGCAGCGAGAGCTCTCTTCTGTAAATTTAATATACACTCAAAATCATAAGCAAAGTTATCTCTAACTATCTCTAACTCTTTAGATAAACACGTGTTGAAGAGGCCTACGGTGTACACAAACAAACATATTAAATAAATTTAATATATATATATATATATATATATATATATATATATATATATATATATATATATATATATATATATATATATATATATATATACACAATATCTATACTATATAATATGTATAATATATATATGTATAATATATATAATATATTTAATGTAGACAAAATACATGTTATATATATTATAGAACATATCTAATATAAGACAGAATACGTCTAATATAATATATAATATTAAATATAATATTAAATATAATATCTATTATATACTATATAACATATACTATAATGTAAAATATATAAATATATAATAAAATATAAAATAAACAAAACTAAAATAAAATAAAATAGATTAGATATATTATCTAGTAGATAACATATAATATAAAATATATAACTACATATAATAAAATATAAAATAAACTACACCAAATTAAAATAGATTAAATATATATTATCTAGTATAGAACATATAATATAAAATATATAACTACATATAATAAAATATAAACTAAACAACTAAATTAAATTAAATTAAATTAAATTAAATATATTATACTCACCAACATCATCGGTACAAATACAGAAATTATAAGAATTTGGTCCTTCATACAAAATCTGATTTAGAGGGTGAGACTTCATAGACCTGTAGGAAGAAACAATTATATTTATTTATTTTATTTTATTTTATTTTATTTTATTTAATTAAATTAGATGTTAGTAATTAGTTAATTAGAGAGGAAAGAGAGTTTAATAACTACGCTGATTTAAACAATAAAAATATATAAAAATTATAAAACGAGAGAAAAAAGATATATATATATATATATATATATATATATATATATATATATATATATATATATATATATAATGTATATTACAAATATAAAATAGAAGAGGCAGAGTCTGTATAAAATAAGAGAGCAAAGGGAAAGTAGAATATATAATATAAATATAATAATTAATAAACAAATAAATATATAAATAAATAAATAAATATACATATGTAAATATATAAATAAATAGATATAATATAATAATAATAAAATCAAGAAATACAGATATTAGTTATATACACACAAATATGAAGGAGCCGAGAGCAGCATAACACTAAACCCTAAACCCTAAACCCTAAACCCTAAACCCTAAAACTAAAACCAAAGAAAGATAGAAAATCTATGAAAATAAATAAAAATAAAAACCAGGAAAGATAAAAAATATATAAAACAAAATAAAACAAAATAAACATAAATAAACATAAATAAAACTAAATTAAACTAAATTTAAATAAACAAATAAAAATAAATAAATATAAAATATAAATAAAATTAAATACCTAAGATGAAGAGTAGATAGATTAGATGTAGGACAACATTCTATGACGATATTATCTTCTATTACTTTCTTCTTCTGTTCTTCTGTCTGTTTTATAAATACAAACAAACAAATAAATTATATTCTAAATGTTTTTATTGCTTGAGACTTTATATATATATATATATATATATATATATATAGAGAGAGAGAGAGAGAGAGAGAGATCGATAGATAGATAGATAGATAGATAGATATAGATATAGATATACATATTTAGATATATAGATATATAGATATATAGATATAAAGATATATAGATATATAGATATATAGATATATAGATATATAGATATATAGATATATAGATATATAGATATATAGATATATAGATATATATAGATATATAGATATATAAATATAGATATAGATATATAGATATAGATATAGATATATAGATATAGATATAGATATATAGATATAGATATAGATAGATCTGTAGATATAGATATAAAACAAAACAAAGTAAAAAAATAAAACAAAACAAAACAAACAAAACAAAACAAAACAAAACAACAAAACAAAACGAAATAAAATAAAATAAAATAAAATAAAATAAAATAAAATAAAATAAAATAAAATATTTACAAAGCTTACTAAGTAGAGGGCGTGGCCGATTCTCTTAGGCTGCAGGCTTAAGATTTTTTCTGTTTCTTCTTCTGACTTCTCCTGCAAATATTAAATATTAAATTAAATTAAATTAAATTAAATTAAATTAAATTAAATTAAATTAAAATTAAAATTAAATTAAACTAAATATACAATGTATAACGATGGTTGTTGTTTTTAGCTGCCTATACACCTGAAACATCCTCAGGTGTATAATAATACATTATTATTATTATACATTATATATATATATATATATATATATATATATATATATATATATATATATATATAATACATTATTATTATTATACATAATATATATATATATATATATATATATATATATATATATATATATATATATATATATATATATATATATATATATATATATATCTTTTCTTACAATTTCTGCTGTATGAATCGTAAGATTATTTAAAATTATGTTTTCTTTTTGTATATTTTTTTGTCTTTGTATTTCTTCTAAAATTAAATCTAAAGCACCTCTTCTTGGGTCGCCGGCGATATCGACACCTACCTGCAGCAGCAGCAGCAGCAGCAGCAACAGCAGCAGCAGCAACAGCAGCAGCAACAGCAACAACAGCAGGAACAGCAGCAGCAGGAACAGCAGCAGCAGCAGCAGCAACAGCAGCAGCAGCAGGGAGAGAGCAGCAACACCAACAGCACCAACAGCAGCCGCAGCAGTAACAGCATATAAGAACAAAACAAGTATATATTTTTACTTTAATATATATTTATTTCTTATTTTATTATTTACTATTTCTCTTACTACCCAATCAGGATATCGAGACGCAGCCATCAAAACTTCTTGTACAGCTTCTTGTGCTTGTTTTATATTATGTATTTGGCTTCTATCAATTGATATAATTAAACGGGCCTACAGATAGATAAATAGATAGATAGATATACACAAACATTAATTAAATTATTATTATTATTATTATTTATATTTATATTTATATTTATATTTAGAATTATTTATATTATCTATGTTTGTAGTTACAATACTAAGATTATTAGTTATATTAATACTAATAATAATATTAATATTATTATTAATATTAATATAGATAATAATAATAATAATAATATTAATATTAATACTAATATAAATAATAATCTTACTAGTAATAACAATAATAATAATAACACTATTAATAATTTTATTAATAATTAAAAAACGTTCAAGTAAATAATTACTTCGTATGTTTTTACAAAAAATTATATGAGAAAAACATATTTGTATATATATATATATATATATATATATATATATATATATATATATATGTATATATATATATATTTAAATCTAATTAATCAAAATTAAATAAATAATAATAATAATAATTCTATTAATTTAAATATATATATATATACATATATATTATATACTTACAAATAAACCTAATGTCGCCTCAGCTTCTTTACAACCATCAACTAAGAGCTGTACATACACCGCAGGTGTTATACCTTCTTCTGGGATTGTTTTTAAGGTCTGAGAAGAAACAAATATAAATACTTGTAGGTTTATTTAATTAATTAAATATGAATATATTAATAATTAATTAATTAATTAATTAATTAATTAATTAATTAATTAATTAATTAATTATTAATATATTTAAATATATACAAATAGGAATATATTAATATTTAATTAATTAATTAGATATTAATATATTTATATACATACAAATGTATATGTATATAAGAAAATAAAAATAGTAATATATTTAATTAATATAGTATTAATTCAATTTAATATATATAATGTAAATATATTTAAATAAATGTATACATAATAATATATTTAATTAGTAAATAATTTAATTAGTAAATAGTAATATATTTAATTAATAGTATATTAATAGATTCAATATAATATATATACATATATATATATATAATTGTGTATACAGACTCTCTCTATCAACAAAAGTAATACAGAAAACAATAATTACAACGTATACTCCCGCAACAAAAAAATACAAGAAATAATAAAAATAAATAAATAAATAAATAAATAATAAATAGATAAATAAAGATATATATACATGTATTATTTATATATATATATATATATATATATATATATATATATATATGTATATATATATATATGTATATATATATATATATATACGTACATATATTTAAATATATGTTTATTTAAATCATATATATACATTTATTAATATTCATTAATGTATTTACATTTATTTACATTAATAAATTTATATATTTATTTATATTTATTAATATTAATTAATAAATATTAATGTATATATAATTATAAATATATTTTCTTACAGATCTAAGCTCAACATAAACAATTCCTTCTCTATGAAAATCTTCAAAAACTTCTTTGAGGGCTTTCTTAATATTTTCGGGTGTACGTACAGCAGCATAAGCCCATTTAAAATATTTAAATGCTTCTGTAAGTTTATTATTTATTTCTTTATTTTCTTTCTCTCTTTTTATTTGTTTATCTTCAGCTAATCTTTCTACAGTAGAAAGACGAATAGAACCGAAAAAATGAGCGTGAAGCTCTACCTTCGGAATACACTTTAAACAGCCTTTCAAATTGCTGCTGCTGCTGCTGCTGCTGTTGCTGCTGCTGCTGCTGCTGCTGTTGCTGCTGCTGCTGCTGCAGTTGCTGCAGTGGTTGCTGTTGCTGCTGCTGTTGTTGCTGCTGTTGCTGCTGCTGTTGTTGTTGTTGTTGTTGGTGGTGGTGGTGGTGGTGGTGTTGCTGCTGCTGCTAGCGCTGGTGTTGCTTGGGTTGCTGCTCGTGTTGCTGCTGCTGCTGCAGTGGTTGCTGCTGCTGCTGCTGCTGCTGCTGCTGTTGTCGCTGCAGCAGTTGCTGCTGTTTAAGGGTTGCGGCATGTTGTTGTAGCCGCAGTTATTGGATTTGTTTAGAACAGAAAAGTAAAATAAAATTAAAAATATTTTATTTAATTTATTTATTCACAAAATTTAGTTAACCTCCCGCGGTAGTTTCTCTGTTGTTTTGTGTTTGCTGCTTTCTTCTGTTTGTTCTTGTGTTTAATTGTAAGATAATAATATAAAAATATATTAATTTATTTCTACTTATTTATTTTAATTCATAGATATTCTTTTTTTGTTTATTTCATTATTTTATTATCTTATTCTCTCTCTTCTACTCTCAATCCTTACAACAAGCCCTTAGGCTTGCATGCGAGCAGTGGGAGAAATATAGAAATGCTCTTTTAATGAAATGCTGTTAAATTTTTGCAATAAATTAAAATTTAATTAAATTAAATTAAATTTAATTAAATTTAATTAAATATAAAGTTATATTTCAATTATTTTAAATATTTATTTCGTATTTCATAGGAAAATCTGAGCTGTACGTACACCGCATTCTTCGCTTCCTCTTTTCTGTTTTTTATATCGAAGATTTTTTTTTATAAAATCAAAAAAATATAAATAAATATATTTTTGTACTTTACATAAATTTTCTTCTTTGTATTTCTCAATCTTTATATCTACGTTCAAGCACACATACATTTATATATAAAATATTATATATTTACAATACATTATAGGTGATATAGATTTAGATATTATACTAACAAGGTATATGCGTATGACCTCTCTCTCTCTCTCTCTCTCTCTCTCTCTCTATATATATATATATATATATATATATATATATATATATATATATATATATATACAGAGGGAGGGAGCTGCATCCTGTTTCTCTGTTTCGTTTATATAAGTATTTGTCTTTGTGTTTTTTAGTTTCTTCGACTCTCGATTGTATTTTACTTTTTCACTAAGTTCTAAAACATTAACTATGAACAACACCTACTCTAGCTGTCCTGTTAAAAATTATATATATATATATATATATATATATATATATATATATATATATATATATATATATATATATATATATGTGAACAGCTGCAGTAGAGAGGAAATGCTAGAAGCTTAGACGTAAAACAAATAAGAAGCATCAGACTCTGTTCTTTAAAATAAACAAAATTATAATTATTATTTTAAACAGACACTGTCTGTTGTTTTAGTTGCATTTATTATTGTAGTAATTACTTTAACTTCATATTTAATTGTTTATACATATATATATATATATTATTTTATTTGTTTAATTTAAATTAATTATTTGTTTTTCTTTTTCGGCTTTTCAGGTGTATCTTCATCTTCGCTGTCTGCAGACATTTCTTCATCATCTTCCATAAATATCATTTCGTCTACTCCTGAAGAAATCAAAATATAAATTAATTATATTAAATTATTTAATTTAATTAATTAAAATAAAATAATAATAAATTAAATTAATTAATTAATTAATTAATTAATTAATTAATTAATTAATTAATTATGAGGAGAATAAATAAACAATAACGTACATAAATCGAAGATAAACAAAAGAAGATCGAGAAGAAAGATAAAAAACAAACAAAAAGAAAAAAACAAAATAAGTAAATAAAATAAAAACAAAATAAAATAAACAAATCTAAAAATTAAAATTAAAGAAAGAAACAAAGAAGTAGTTTTCTTTGTTTCTTTCTTTGATTTAATATATTTATTAGATATTGAAAAGAAAATAAGAAAAAAAACAAACACACTCAAAATAATAATAAAAACTAACAAATAAACAATTAAACAATTAAATAAACAAAACAAACAAACATCTACAAACACAGCAAACTCCTACAAACAAATAATAAAAACAAAACAAACAAAACAGAAGAAACAAGAGAAGCAAAACAAAAACAAACAAAACAAACAGAAACAAAAAAACAAAATAAAAACACAAGAAACAAAAAACAGAAAGAAAAACAAAAACAAACAAAACAAACAAAAACGAAAAAACACCGAAAACAAAACACCAGAAACAAAACAAAAACAAAACAAAAACAAAAACAAAACAAAAAAAAACACAAAAACAAAAACAAAAGAAGAGAAAAGAAACAGAAGAAAAAAACAAAAGAAACGAAACGGAAGAAACAAAAACAAAAGGAAAGAAATAAAACAAAAGCAAAACAAAACAAAACAAAGAAGAACAAAACAAAACAAAACAAACAAAACAAAACAAAAGAAACAAAACAAAAACAGAACACAGGAAAAACAAAACACAAGAAACAAAACACAAGAAACAAAACAAGCAAAACAAAAACAAAACAAAAAACAAAACAAAAACAAAACAAAAACAAAACAAAACAAAACAAAAACAAAACAAAAACAAAACAAAAAACAAAACAAAAGCAAAACAAAGCACAAGAAACAAAACAAAACACAAGAAACAAAACAAAAACAAAACAAAACAAAAACAAAACAAAAACAAAACAAAAGAAACAAAATTATATCTAACCTTGTATATGTTGTTGATCCTCGAACAAATTTTGTTGATTACTTTGTAGTACTTCCGCAGCATTTTGAAAGAAGATTAATTTTTTATGAAATAGAAGAAGTAAATTATAAAACTGTTGTGTTGTTATCGAAACACTTCTCTTATCATGTAGCTCAGCTGTATATACAGCTTCTAAACAATATTCTTTAAATTTACTACCAGAATAATATGTTTTATTTTTTATTGAAGACGCAATCTTATGATTTGATTCTAAGTACGATAATACACTCGGGGTTTTAAAGATAGATAACAAAGTCCTCCTCTTACGATTGAAGCAAATCCTTAACAAACCGTTCCACTCGCGAAAGTCTACCTACACATTATAAATAAATAAATAAATAAATAAATAAATAAATAAATAAATAAATAAATATTATTGTTAGTTTAGCTATTTCTAGTTCTAGTCTTATTCTTAATTTTATCTTGTTAGATTCTTATTTATATTTAGTTTTATATTTATATTTATACTTATACTTATATTTATATTTATATTTAGGTTCAGATTTATATTTACTTTTAGATTTAGATTTATTTATAACTTCTTACCATGTTCAAATTAGAACGAAAAACAAAGGAAAACACGAAAAAATAATATTTGTAAACAAGAAGACATCAATAAAACAAAGACGTCAACAACAATACATTCATAAAAAAAATAAAAATAAAACAATATAAAAATAAAACAATATAAAAATAAAACAATATAAAAATAAAATCAATATAAAAATAAAACAATATAAAAATAAAAATGTACAATAGAAGGAAAATTTAAGAGGCAAACAGGTGAAGAGGAAGTTAACAAAAAGATGAAGAAACAAACAGATAAAACAAGTATAAGCAAAACATAATACAGATATAAACAAAAACATAAAGACAAATATATATATATATATATATATATAGTGTTTGTGTTTTATTGTAGGAGCATTTGCAGTCTCTATTTATAATTTATGCTATTTATAATTTATAGTAAGTATTGAAGAAGTACTAAAATAAGTTACGATTCTAGTCTACAACTGTTTTAAAACTATATATATATATATATATATATATATATATATATATATATATATATATATATATTTGGGGTGTACATGCATCTCACAGGCAGTATATCATGTTTGGGGACGATTTTGACGATGACGGAATCGACTTTAGGAGGAGGTTTGAAGGAGTTTCTATCAACTTTACAAACACGAGAAACTTTAGCGAAGAGTTGAACGTTAACTGAGAGACGACAATAACGAGAATCTCCTGGAGACGCAAGAAGACGCTCACCAAACTCTTCTTGAAACATCAACACCGCGCATCTGAACAAATATATATACATATATATATATATATATATATATATATATATATATATATATATATATATATATAGAGAGAGAGAGAGAGAGAGAGAGGGAGAGAGAGAGAGAGAGAGAGAATACGGAGATGTATACATGTCTACATATCTACAGCTACAGCTATGTCTATAGCGGCAGCTATAGATATATCTATATTTATATTTGTGTCTATATGTGTACCTAACATCTGTCTATGTCTATATCACGTACATCTATATCTATATATCTATATCCACACATACCCCCATATAACACATATTATAGATTTAACGTATATAGCAACAATTCTCAATCCCTCTCTCTCTCTCTGTACATATATATATATATATATATATATATATATATATATATATATATATATATATATATACGAGAGACAGGGGGAGAGAGAAAGAGAGAGAACTGCCGCTATATACGTTATATACATATACATAGATAGATAGATATATATAGAGAGAGAGAGATAGCGAGAGAGAGAGAGAGACTCTGTTTCGATTCTATTACCTGAAGGGTTGTTTATGAGCGATGAGTTTGAAGAGGAAAGGACTTGAAATTTGGTATGGTAGATTCGCTGCACAAACATCAAACTTCCCTAAATCTTCTCGGAGAGCATCTCCATGAATTAATTGTAAATTATAAAAACCCAAACTTTTGCATCTTCGATCGACTTCAGCTATCATTCTACTATCAACATCCATAGCGCGTACTTGGCGCGCCAACGGACATAGACGAACCGTCAAATTCCCTGTTCCTGAAGAAGAAACAGATATACAATATATTTAATATATATTTAAATATAAATTATATCATAAATACAAAAAAAGATTAAAAAATATGACAAAGAAAAACAATCAGAAACAGATTTACTAATAGAATAAGCTCGCTATACACTACAAGTTGTGGTGTATACAGAAAACAATTAACTAACGCCTCCCGAGTGTTTTTTATTATTCTTTCGACAAACATTTAAAATTTATTTTAAAAATATCGACAAATGCATCTAGATACAAAACAACACCTCAACATCAACTGTATATATATATATATGTATATGTATATGTATATGTATATGTATATATATATATACGACTTTTGATAAGAAATACAAAAACCAAAACATTTAACATTCTCTCATATTCATATTATATATATATATATATATATATATATATATATATATATATATACATCTCTGTTGCATACATTTCTGTGTTTTTAACAGCAAATCAAATTGAAGAATGAAAATATTTATGTGATGAAGCTTTTTCAGACTTTTGTCTGTTTGAATGGGTTAGGTGATCTAGCTAAAAACTCTGCATATATATATATATATATATATATATATATATATATATATATATATATATATATATATATATATATATATATATATATATATATATATATATGGGTTTATATATATATATATATATGGGTTTTCCGTTTTATGTATATATATATATATATATGCATAAAACAGAAAACCCACTGTAGTAATATGCAGAAAGATGAATATATTATCAAACGTATGTACGAGAGAACTTCGTTAGTTTCATGATTAGCTTAAGTGTGCTGTATGTCAATATACGCTATATCAAGCATATTTAGAATAAAACTAATAAAATAATAAACAAAAAAAACAGGAAAAAAACAGAAAAACAATACTTACCAGGTCCTATTTCAAGTACAACATCTGAGCTGTTTATATTTGCTGCTAGAAGTAATTTATCTAATATCCCGGGGTTTTTTAAAAGATGTTGTCCATACTTTTTTTGAAGAGGAAAGCTAGCAGCAGCATCTGTAGAATATTTATTAGATTGAGAAGATGAAGATACAAGTCCTTTAGGGGCTCCAGTTTTATTTGAAACAACACTCGGAATGCTTATAGTAGTAGGCCGAAGATAAGGAGCTGATGCTGCTGCTGCTTGTCTATTGCGCACTGCTCGAAGCGCCATTTCATTTCTAAATATTATTTCTAAAGTTTCTGAAATTTTAAAACTTGGATATTGATATAATTCTTCTCTTTTTTTATTGAAAAAATACGCCTGAGGTGACGACGGAGCTGTGGGGGTTACGGGTCTACGAGGATACGAGCTAGGAAGAGATTCTCGATGAAATTTCAGAAAAGAAGAAAAAGAAGAAGAAAACGAAGAAAAAGAATGAAAAGAAGGAAAAGAAAAAAGAAAAAAATCAAAAACTTTAACACTTGAACAACTACGTATAGAAGAAGGAACACGTCGCAGCATCCCTCAGTCTATCTCGACTGTTATATATTTTATCCAGGATATAACACCAAAAAAAGATAATTTATGTTTTATATTTCAATTTAAATTACTTATTCTTCTTTTTTTCTACAAATTTTATATGTATAATTTCGTTGGGGCTTGGCGCAGCCCCGATACTTCGATCGTTGAAAATAAACTTGTGATGGAAAATTTGCAAAACTTTCATCATCATCATCATGACGAGGTGTCTATACACCTGAAAATTAAAGAAAGCAAAATTTATTTTTTTAAGAATATCACAGTAATTCGAAGTCAATTTCTTAGTAAATATACACAATATCACGAAATAATATTATCTATTCGTTTTATATATCTTTATTTACAAAAAAATATAAATAATGAAACTCTATACCCTACAGTTTAGCTTTTCACAATTTTATCAGAATGTTAGATCGAGCACACTTATGGAGTAACCGATCGTAATTTTCATAATTTGCACGTTAATTAAACTATTTCAAATAGAAAAGCAAATAAAGAAGCCGAAATCATAGAGAAAATATAGAAAGTATTATAAAATACTACAGAAGAAGCTGATATATCTATTTCGGCTGTTTTCTTTTATTCTTAGAATTCATTCCCCTCAGCAATTTAGGGTATTACCTAAAGAATATACTTGAAAAGATTTCTCTTTCTTCCCTCTTTATTAGCTGATTATATATATATATATATATATATATATATATATATATATATATATATATATTTCTTCTTTTCAACTTATTTTCTAAAGAATATCTCTTCTCTCAATTTAGTTTTTTAAGAACTCGCTTTCTTTTCGACTTCGTCTTTCATACAACCTGATAAATAATGTTATTCTCCTACTTTCTTTCTATTATTCTCTTTATTTATTATTCTTTAAGTGTTAGCTGTTAGGTGTTAGTAGCACGTTTGGGGCTTTCTCATGCATTTATTATTATTTTTTTTCTACGTTATTTTATTTTCTAAAATATGTAAGTAGATTAATCTATTTAAATTATAGTTTATATTTTCTGAGTTTATAGTTATATTTAAATATATAAAATGGCGGGAAAAGCAAAGAAATCAACAAATTCAAAAAACACAAATACAAAAAAAAATCCGAAAATTGTTGAAACAGAAGAAGCTATTGCGAAGTTAGAAGCTGAGGTAAAAAAAATATAATATTATATTATAAATTATATATATATATATATATATATATATATATATATATATATATATATATATATATATATATATATATATATATATATATATATATATATATATATATATATATATATAAAATAAAATACTATAATTAAAGAAACTCTTCTTTATTTGTTGCTTCATACTTCACAATATAAACAAACTACGCAACTGTTTCTGTTGCTGCTGCTGCTCCTGCTGCTGCTGCTGCTGCTGCTGCTGTTGCTGTTGCTGTTGCTACAACAGCAACTGATTCTGCTGCTGCTGCTGCTGCTGCTGTTGCTGTTACTACAACAGCAGCTGATTATGCTGCTCCACTGCTGCTGCTGCTGCAGCAGCAGCTGCTTCTGTTGTTGCTGCTCCTGTTGCTGCAGCGCCATCTGCCTCTGCTGCTGCTGCTGCTGCTGCTGCTCTTTCTGCAGCAGCAGCAGCAGCAGCAGCAGCAGCAGCAGAGCGTTTCCTATTTTCTTTGTTGTTGTACTTAATATAATGTTTTTGATTTATGTATAGCGGTGTAATTTGAAGAAATAATTAATTAATTTTTGTATTTTTTTATATTTTTTTATATTTTTTTGGTTTATTTTGTTTATTTTTTTCTATTTTTTTGTTTTTTAGGCTTCTCAATTGCGAGAACAAATTGCAGCAGAAGAAGCACAAAGACAAGAAATATTAAAACAATTACAAACTCTCCATGATGAGTGGCTTTTCGATAGATCCAAGTTAACAGTAAACCCTAAACCCTAAACCCTAAACCCTAAACCCTAAACCCTAAACCCTAAACCCTAAACCCTAAGCCCTTCTTCTCTGCAAGACCCTCTACACTTTGCGGTGTTGTTTGAACAGCTAAGTGTTTAGGGTTTAATGTTTAGGGTTTAGGGTTTGATATTCAGGGTTTAGGATTGAAGATTAAGGGTTTAGGGTTTGTTTTTTCTTTTCTAGGGTTTAGGGTTTAGGGTTTAGGGTTTAGGGTTTCTGTATTGTATATTATATTTTTTTTAATTTCAGGAGTTACAAGATACTCAAGCACAGCTCCAGGCAGATTTAGCTGAAGAAAAATCATTGCATGCAACACAAACTCGAGTAGAAAAACAAAAATTAATAAAAATACAACTTAAAGGAGCTGCAGCAGCAGCTGCTAGATTACTACAATCTCAAGGGGCCCTTGTATTACGCGAGAAACAACATACGTAAGCTTCATTTTTTATTGTTTTTAATTGTATAAATATATTTTCTTTTGAATAAATATCTTTTATTTATTAAAATATATTTATATTTCTAATTTTTAAACAGCTTTCCATGTATTTACATGCAAGTTTCTTTCTTTTCAAATTCGCACAACAACATGATTTCAATTTCAAGTTCAACATCATCAACTCGAAAAAAGTAGAAATTTGATTTTTTTATGAATTTAATAATTTAAATATATAAATTATATTTTAAATATATTAAATTCAATATAAAATAGAACCCATAAAACAATTATTATTTAAAATATTCTGTTATTTTATGTGTATATAGAGCATTATTAGAAGATGCTGAGGGCCTAACAGCTTCATTTAGAGAAGATTTTATAAATACACACTCAGCTTATTTACTTCTTTTAGGAAATATTCGAATGCATCATGATCAAAGAATATATAATTTAAGAAAAGAAGCGGAACAAAGAGATGCAGATATACTCCTCAAACATAAAGCTGCTACCAATGAAGTAAGCACAAACAAAGATTAGGTTTATATATATATATATATATATATATATATATATATATATATATATATATATATATATATACGATGTTTTGTCTTAATACATATCTATTCATTCTCTAAATAAAACGTATACAACTTATACATATATATATATATATATATATATATATACACGTGTAGACAAAGTATATTACTTAAACTATCTTCATTTTCTAACAAATATAAATTTGTATATTTAGTACTACTAAAACTTTTCTTCTAACTCATATACGCCTTACCCTTCTAAACCCTAAACCCTAAACCCTAAACCCTAAACCCTCAATTATAAATCAGATAAGAAAGAAAAATAAATATGACAAGTTCAAACATCTGTGTAATTAGCTGTTTTATATTTATTTAAATAATAATTAATTATTTATATTTATTAAATATAAATAATAAAATTATTATTCTTTCTATTTCTTTTTCTTGTTTAAGTCTGCCTATCTTCTTCATCTTCAACTGTAATTATTATTAATTAATATAAATAAAGATATATTGTATATGTTTAGTCTATTTATTTGTTTTATTTATTATAAATAAATTATATATAAATATTATATTATATTATATTATTATAATAAACAAATTATATATTTATTTATGTTTTCAGCTAAGAGAAACACGAGAAAAAAATTTGAGGAAGATGTTATCAAATTTAGAAGAAGAGAAAAACAAACAAATATCGTCAGCCATACATGTATTTAAATTTATAAATGTAAATTTAATTATAATTATATATTGTAGTTAATTATATATATATATATATATAATACAAAGTAGAATTAGAAGCAGAAGTACAAGTAGAGTAGAAGTAGAAGAAATTAAATTAGAAATATACATATAATTATAATTATATTTATTATTATCTTTCTATTTAACAAATCTATTTTAATTAATTTATATTTATTTATTTATTTATTTATTTATTTATTTATTTATTTATTTATTTTCAGAGAACAACAAGCAGAAAGTAAGAAAGTTTTACAAAACACAAAAAGATTTTTTACTGATGTGACGTCGGCGAGTTTGTCTTTGATTAGACAATTAAAAGTAAGATAATTATTTATTTATTTATTTATTTATTTATTTATTTATTTATTTGTTTGTTTGTTTGTTTGTTTGTTTATTTATTTATTTATCTATTTATTTATTTGTTTGTTTGTTTATTTATTTGTTTGTTTATTTGCTTATTTATTTGTTTGTATGTTTATTTCTTCATGTAGTTATTTAGTTTGTTTGTTTGATTATTTATTTATTTGTTTGTTTATTTATTTATTTAGTTATTTATTTATTTATTTAGATATTTATTTATTTATTTATTTATTTATTTATTTATTTATTTTGTATAAATTTAAATTATATTTATTTATTTAAATATACAGAAAGAACAAGAAGAATTAAAACATGTAGAAGCTAAGAGCGTGAAAACACTTGAAGAATTGCATGCTACAAACCGAGGGTTAACAGGTATAATATAAATATATTTTTTTATTTTTTTATATATATTTAAATATATTTAATATATTTTAATATATTTTAATATATTTTAATATATTTTAATACATTCACAGTGTTGTAGATATTTTAAATGTTTTATATTCTTTTTATGTTTAAGATTTTCTAGATATTTTAGGGTTTAGGGTTTAGGGTTTTACTGTTTTAGGGTTTAGGTTTTTAGGGTTTAGGGTTTTAGGGTTTAGGGTTTTAGGGTTTAGGGTTTAAATATATATACATATATATATATATATATATATATATATAATTATATTTCTTCAGAGCCTCTGAATCTGTTAAAACATGAGACAGAGAATATGCAAGAAGCCCTTCGTGTTTATACCGTCGATTTAAATATAATTGCTTCGGCTAAAGATATATCAAGAAAACAAGAAAAAATATTATTTGATGTTAAATTACAAAAAGAAATTATATTTCAACAAATCGAAGAATTAAAAAAACAAAAACAAATTCTTACAAAACAACTTGAAGAAAAAATCATGAAATTATATACACAGAGAGCTACACAGGTATATATATATATATATATATATATATATATATATATATATATATATATATATATATATATGCTTGTATATATCTATATATCTATATAGATGTTCTATATTATATATATACATGTATATATATATATTTTTATGTATATATATATATATATTTATATGTATATGTGTATGCATGTCGCTTCCCCTTCTGCTGCTGCTCGTGCTGCTGCTGCTGCTGCTGCTGCAGCTCCAGCAGCTGTATACGAAAAATAAATAATAATAGCTGCGTTATTATTATTATTGTTTAAGTTGTTATATAAATATATAATATATTTTTATTATTATTATAAATAATAATATTATATTATTAATTATTACCATTAATGACTGTTCATGTATTATTTACCTACTATTTATTATTTATTTATTTATTTAATACTTATTTATTATTATTTACACACATATATATATATATATATATATATTTATTTATTTATTTATAATTATTCGTCTACCTCAGAATACGATATTACAGAAGAAAGCACAAGCCTTAAGCTTAGCTGCTGAAGTAGGTAGAGCGCAGGTATGTTTAACTATTATCTTTTATTTATTTTTATTTATTTTTTATTTATTTTTATTTATTTTTTATTTAATTTTAATTAATTAATCCATTTCTTTATATTAGTGTTTCTTTCTTTATTTTATTTATCTTTTTTTATCTCTTATTCTTAATTTTGTTTTTTATT
>OY986946.1:2184169-2199169 GCA_963920595.1 Eimeria praecox | reverse complement strand
TTCTTGTGTGTGTGTTTTGCTCGTTCGAGTGTATGCACATAATAAATAAATAAAAAAAGAAATATCGAAGTTTATACTAATAATAATATTTTAAAATATAATATTCGTTTTGAATTGCAGAGTTACAGGAGTAATAATTTAAAAATGTGTATATAAATATATAAATATATAAATATACAAATATATAAATGTACAAATATGTAAATATATAAATATATAAATATATAAATATATAAATATACAAATATATAAATGTAAAAATATATAAATATATTTATATATACATATATAAATATATAAATATAATATATATATATATATATATATATATATATATATATATATATATATATATATATATATATATATATATATATATATGTATATATATATATATATGTATATATATATGAATATATAAATATAAAATATATATAATCCTGAGTCTATTGTCACTCTTAACTTGTATATATATCTAAATCTATTTGTCGATTTTCTTTGTTTTTTTTTCATTTAAAATAAAAGAAAGAGAAGAAATAAAATAAATAAAATAAATAAAATAAATAAAATAAATAAAATAAATAAAATAAATAAAATAAATAAAATAAATAAAATAAATAAAATAAATAGAAGAAATAATAGCAAGAGAACAAATATTTATTTGTTTGATTGTTTATTATTCGAGTAGATTCCTCTCTTAACGTTTTGTTTATTTAATTAAATAAAATAAATAAACAAAAATAATTTTTTTATGTTTTGTTGTTTATTACATGGCCTCTTTAAGTTGTATTTTCTTTGTTTTTCTTCTTTAAATTATTTTATTATTTCTTCTTTTAAATTATTTTATTATTTCTTCTTTTAAATTATTTTATTATTATTATATTATAAACTAAATATTTAATAATTTTGTTTTTTTAATATTAAATAAATACAAAGACAAACAAAAAAGAAAAAGAAGAAATTGCGTATTTCTCTCTTTTCTTACTTCTCAACTTTTGTGGATCTTCGCTCGAATTCAAATTCAAATTCAAATTCAAAATTAAACTTAAACTTAAAATTAAAATTAAAATTAAAATTAAAATTAAAATTAAAATTAAAATTAACACTAAATTAAAAATTATAATTATAATTATAATTATAATCATAATTTAAATTTAAAATTTAAATTTAAATTTAAATTTAAATTTTGTTTCTTCAATGCGTAAGTTGCATATATATATATATATATATATATATATATATATATATATATATATATATATATATATATATGATTTTCGTTTTTTGTTTTATTTAATAATAAATTTGAAGATAATTTTTTCTGTATTTTTATTTATATATTTAAATATATATTTTAAATAATAAATAATAAAAATAAATAAACAAGAAAAGAAACAAAAGTAGTGTTTGATTTGTTAGGAGGCTGACGCCCCGTGTCTTGTAGAATTTGTGTGTTTGTTTGTTTGTTTGTTTTTCTGTTTTTGTTTTTTAAAATATATATTTAAAATGTTTTATTAATATAATTGAGGCTGTTTAATACTTTTACGTTGTCATAAATATAAATATTCTCTGTCTTTTATACATTAACGAGGAGAAAAATAACAAACTCCAAAAACAGAAAAAAGTAGAAACAGCAGATAAATAGATATTAATTGTTGTTTCTTTATTTATACAAATATATATATATATATATATATATATATATATATATATATATATATATATATATATATATATATATACGGTATACTCTGCGTATATCATATATAATGTATGCATTATATAGATTATATAAAATATACACTATATATACTACATATAATATAGTATATATATTATATGTGGTAGAATACAAGTTTTTTTAATTTATAGAAAAGTAAATGTATTATATTGTTTATTGTATTTGTTTGTTTGTTTCTTCCTCTCAGAAATATTTAAACAAATGATTACGTTTATATATTTGTTGTTTTTGTTGTTGAAGAAAAAATAAAATAAATGAGAGAGTTAGGGCTTTAATAAACTAATATATATATATATATATATATATATATATATATATATATATATATATATATATATATATATATATATATATATATATATATATATATATAACTACAGCAGTAGCTATAGATCTATCCATCTACTAAACTAATATATATATATATATATATATATATATATATATATATATCTTACTACAGCAGTACCTATAGATCTATCTTCTACCCGTTGAAGCCGTGGGCGTATCTATAGAACATATATCTATCTCTATATAAATATATAAATATATAAATATATAAATATATAAATATATAAATATATAAATATATAAATATATAAATATATAAATATATAAATATATAAATATATAAATATATAAATATATAAATATGTAAATATATAAATATATAAATATATAAATATATAAATATATAAATATATAAATATATAAATATATAAATATATACATATATACATATTTAGATTCTGGTGTCGGTGTTAAGAAGAAAACAAATAAATAGAAATAAAATAAATTATAAAATTTTAATAAAAGATATTCTCTCTATACTATATAGCAATTAATTGTGTGTATGTAAGTAGTTTGTGTGTTTGTGTGGGCTCAAATAAACAATATATAATTAATAAATAGCTATTTAAATACATAAAGACAGAAAATAAACAACAATTTATACATTTAAATCGATAAATATATCTCCATAATTATATAAAATAAAAAAACAAACAAACAGCAACATCTGTCACACCGTCAATATATATATATAAATATATATATAAGCAGAAGAAGCTGATATTGTGAAGTAGGGGGAGAAAATAAATATAATTAGGAAGTAAAATATATTTAATTTTGTTTTTAATAAATTAAATTAAATTTAAACAAGAATAAATACAAAAACATGAAGAAAAACAACAACATCAGCACCACACACACCCTAGAGGCTGGCGTGTAGACATGAATAGCTTCCTTAATGTCTTATATTGTGTGTTTTTTTTGTTTTTTTGTTGCTTTTTCTGTATTTTATAATTAATAATAAACAAAGACACAATAAAACCTAAAAAATAAAACAAAAAAGACCGTAGAACGTACCGCATTCCCTGTGTTTGACTGAGCCCACCACCACCATATATCTATCACCAAGCCCCCCTTCCTCCCCTGTGCGCTGCAGGGGTCTAGGCAGCTCTGCTGTGTGTTTGTAGAGATATTTATGCGAATAAATTCGAAAGTTTTGATTCTTTTAATATATAATAAACATTTTTGAGAGAAGTAAGTTCAATAAAACCCTAAAAAACAAGATTATACGGCTTTTTTCCGTACGCAGATACCATAGGATATAAGCGTGTTGCTGTTTTGTTGGGGGTGTCTTGTTATTAAATAATTTATGAATGAAATTTGTTTTTTTTTGTTTTGCACTGTATAGAATCGTATTTTCTATTTAAAATGATATAAAATATATCATATCCTTTGTATATTTGTTGTGTATTTAGGTGCTTTCCCTCCAAGATCACAACAATGTCGGGGAAGGGGCCGGCGCATAAATCTCAAGCAGCAAAGAAAACAGCGGGAAAATCATTAGGACCACGATATCGTCGACGTAAAAGGACAGAGTCATTTGCATTATATATATATAAAGTGTTAAAACAAGTACATCCTGAAACAGGTGTTTCAAAGAAGAGTATGAGCATTATGAATTCGTTTATTAATGATATATTTGATAGACTCGCTGATGAAGCTGTTCGACTTATTAGATATAATAAAAAAAGAACTCTATCCTCACGAGAAATACAAACTGCTGTACGTTTATTACTACCCGGAGAATTAAGTAAACATGCTGTTTCGGAGGGGACCAAGGCTGTATCTAAATATACTACTTCAGGAGCATAAATATATATATATATATATATATATATATATATATATATATATATAGAGAGAGAGAGAGAGAGAGAGACATACAAGAAAACATACTTCATAGATTGTTTGTTTATATAGTTATATTTACATAAATAAATACAAAAGAAACAACAAAAAAAACAGAAAACAATATATATATATATATATATATATATATATATATATATATATATACACATATATATACAGATAGATAGATAGATAGATATATGTATATTTATGACTCTGTTGTGTTTTGATAATATGATAGTTATGTATAGAAGTTGTTGTTATTGTTATTGTTATTGACGATAGAACTTAGGGAGAAAACAAGAAAAGAATATTAATATATTTAATTAAATTAATTAAATTAATTAAATTATGTTTTGATTCAATTACAATTGCAGCACGTAGAATAAAAAAACAAAAGAAGCAAAATTTAATTATTTTCTTCTTTCTTCTTCTTTCTTCTTCTTCTATATTATACTGTTGGAGATATCGAGTTTTCTGCGACGCTGAAGCTGATAAGTATATATATAATATATAATATAATATAATATATATATTTATTATATATATTGTATTATACTGTATATATATATATATATATGTAGATAATATAGATAAATATACATTAAAACAAACATATATATATATATATATATATATATATATCTTGTCTAATTATTTGTTTATAGATTCTATCACTACATTGCGGGACCAGAGCTTGTCTGATGATTGTTTGTGTTGTTTCTTATTAGTTTCAGCGTTGTTTTACATATTATATATATATATATATATATAATAGAATACTATCTAAATTAATATATATATATATATATATATATATATATATATATATATATATATATATATATGATACTACTTGAGAGAGAGAGAGAGAAAGATAAAGAAAGACTGGCCTCCTTGCTTCTTCTTTTTGATTTATTTTCTGCTCTGTTTATACTATGAATGTTTGAATATAAATAAATTATAAATTTGTTAGCAGATTAGAATATTCTGCTTCTATCTTTATAATTTATTATTATTGAAAACAGAGAAAAGATAGAATAATAATAATAATAATAATTTATTATTATTATTTATTATTATTATTATTGTAGAAGAAGGAGAGATATAACTCTTCCCAATTAAAACATTATTATACTATCGTTGAAACCAATTATTAGATATTTGCTCTCATTTATTTATTTATTTATTTATTTATTTATTTATTTGTTGGTTCGTAGCTCTCTTGTTGCAGTGTATAGGCAGGTTATTTATAATGATAGACGTATAAATATAAAATAGTTATGTTTAGTAATATAATTTAATTTATTTTAAAATATAATTATAATATTAATATAATATTGTTTATAGTTTTTCTATAGTAGAAAGCTCGTAGCTTCATAGTTTATAATATCTAAGAAAGTAGCAACATACAATATACTTAATTAGAGTAGAAAACAATACAATAATACTTATTATTATTACCCTCATAATAAATATGCTTATTGTATATATATATATATATATATATATATATATATATATATATATATATATATATGTATATATATATATATATATATATACAGAGAGAGAGAGAGGGAGGAAGAGAAAACTAATTCTTATTGTTGTTTCTTCGTTTCCTTCTGTACACGTCACGCGCATGCGCGACTCAGCTATAACCAGCCTATATATATATATATATATATATATATATATATATACAGATAGATATACAGATATAGATAGATATATATGGTTTGTATAATAATATGCTATATCTTATATAAACACAAGATATATAGCTGTTGTATACACAGCCGAGTTTGTTAGAATATGATTATAACATTTGTAGACGGAGGCGAAGTATATCTTTGATTTTTTCTTCTCTTTCTTGTTTGTTTTTTGTTATTAATTAATTTTTATAATATATTAATAAAGTGTATAATATGTTTATATATATATATATATATATATATATATATACAGTTAATATTATGTTTATAAATATATTTAAATAAATATAATTATAAATTTGTTATGAGTCGAAGCTCATACTTTGAATCGTCTTCTTATATTGTTTTTTCTTGTATATACTCTACTTATGTTTGACTGTATTATTATTATTATGAATATAATAATAATTATATATATATATATATATATATATATATATATATATATATAGTATTAAGACCTATTTACTATATTTTATAAGATAGATTAAAATAAGAGCTGCCTATACACCCCAAGATAAATTATAATATTAGAGAAAGTCAAACAGCAGGGAGAATCCTCGCTGTTTCAATAAATAGAAATAAACAAACAATAAACCCTAAACCCTAAACCCTAAACCCTAAACCCTAATTTGTATATCTAACTGTAGAATTTTGAATGAATGATTCGCAGATTTCCCTCCTTAGACAGGTTTAATCTAAACAACACAAAACAAAACAAACACAAACAAATAATAATTAATAAATAAACAAATACAAACAAACAAAAGAAAAATATGCAAAAACAACAAAAACAACAAATGTATATATCTTTATCTATCTACCTATGCTTATATATATATATATATATATATATATATATATATATATATATATATATATATATATATATATAGCAAACAACAAAACAACAAAACAAACACCAGCACCAAAAACAGCAAATACACGAACACAGATTTCTACAAATCTATATATATATATATATATATATATATATATATATATATATATATATGTATATATATATATATATATATTTCTTACTCTGAAGTGTAATCCTATGAGAGAGAATACAAAACATTTTAAATCTTGAATTAAATAATAAAACACACGAAGGCCTTCTTGGTCTTTGCACCGCTGTACGTCTGCCATAGAACCTATCTTTGATGTCTGTAGAAATATATATAAAACAAATTAATTAATTAATTAATTAATTAATTAATTAATTAATTAAATTAATTAATTGGTTTGTTTATTTATAAATAATGTTTTGCTGAGGAAGTAGAAATTCGCTATTATAATTAGTTGTTATAATTTGTAATAAATAAATAATAAAATATTTGTAAGAATAAATAATAATAAATAATAAATAATAAATAATAAATAATGATAATAATTAATTATTAATAATCATAGATAATTAATAATTAATAATAATAATAATTAAGAATATATAATTAATAATTAATAAAAATAAGTAAATAATAATCAATAATATTAAGAAGAATTTCAAACAGAGGAAGAGAAAGAGAAAATATCGAAACAAAGAACAAACAAACAAAAACCAAATAAAATAAAAAAACAAAAAATAAAATAAAATTAAATTAAATAAAATTAAATAAAATAAAATAAATACCTAAACAAACAAACAAACGAACAAAATAAATAAATAAACAAATAAATAAATAAATAAATAAATAAATATTTATCTTACGGTGAAGGAGATATGTTCCTTCCCAATAATAATTTCTAACTCTTGTCTTCCCACTCGATCTGGCGCAGGCCAGTTGTTATCATCTTCTCTGAAGCAGCAGCAGCAGCAGCAGCAGCAGCAACAGCAGCAATAGCAGCAGCAGCAATAGCAGCAGCAGCAATAGCAGCAACAGCAGCAGCAGCAGGAAAAGCAGCAGCAGCAAAAGCAGCAGCAGCAGCAACAGCATTATATAAATATAATTATTATAACTATTATAACTATTATAATTATTATAAGTATTATATTTATACATATAATTAATTTATTAATTTTATTTTATTATTTGTAATTTAATGAAGTATACAAAAATAAACAAGAGAAGAAAATATAAACACAATGAATCGTTCGCTGTTATTATCTATGTTGTTTTTTTTCTCGGTTATGTTTGTTTTATACAATATATAAATATATAAATATATATAATTAAACAAATTAATTATCAAATTAATAAATTATATATATATATATATATATATATATATATATATGTATATATATACCTTAGGATTTCTGCTTCTTCTATGATTCTTCTTAACTCTTTTATGACAGCCTGGCTGACATACGCTGCAAACAAATAAAACAAATAAAACAAATAATATATATATATATATATATATATATATAAACAACACCATGACACATTCAGGTGTATAGGCAGCTGCTGTTCTACAACAACATATCCCTGCATCTTCGATCCAGACGCGTCTTCTAAATAAACCCTCTGCAGATACGCTGCTGTTCTACAACAACATATCCCTGCATCTTCGATCCAGACGCGTCTTCTAAATAAACCCTCTGCAGATACTTCTTATATATATATATATATATATATATATATAATTTATTTATTTATTTATTTATTTATATATTTATTTATTTATTAATTTATTTATTTATTTATTTGTTTATCTTCACCTTCTTTTCTGATCATAGTATCATTTTTATAATTTGAATTATTTGCATATCGCATTCTTCCTTCTGCTAGAAATTCAAATTCAAGAAACTCATGTCCAAACTTCCCCTTGTGCCCGGTGCTGAGGAAAACAAGAAAAATATATTTAATTAATTATATTATATTATATTATATTATATTATATTATATTATATTATATTATATTATATTATATTATATTATATTATATTATATTATATTATATTATATTATATTATATTATATTATATTATATTATATTATATTATATTATATTATATTATATTATAGCAAGAAAATTATATTAAATTAATAATATTATATTATATTATTACATTGTACATTATTATTATTTATTCATTAAACAAAAATGAATTAAATAAACTTAATAAGAAAAATAAATAACACAGAGTTCGCTAAAAACCGCTAGATCTTCTACTTTGCAGTGTCAATCTCAGGTGTACATACACCTGAATATATATATATATATATATATATATATATATATATATATATATAATTTGTGGGATCAAGGAGTTAATACTATTCAAGTAAGATCAACTCACTAATAACGCAAATAGAAGTCATCATCATCCCCCATTTTATAAATTTTGTTTAATTAAATATATAAAAATTTTTATATTCTGAAGAAATCAAACAAACAAAATCAGAAAAAGTTGATATATCCATCCATCCATCTTTCCATTTATTTATTTATTTATTTATTTATTTAATTTTATTTATTCATAGAAATTGTTGCTGTATATTTTTTGAATATATTAAATAAAATAATTATAATATTTTATTATTTTAATATATTTTAATTTTTATTTTGTTGAAAAATATATCTAAAAACTTAAATACGCTATGTACACCCACAAGAGGGGGATTTGATAGCAGCAAGCACCCGAACAGGAAGACTACAACAGATTTGGTCTTAATTACCTTAAAAATAATAATTAAATATATTTATAAGTTTTATTTATATAAACTTGTCCCGAAAATACAACAAAAAAACAAAAAATCTCGCAAACCGATGATGGCTGTTACCAGATTTCTTTGCATGCGCAGCCGGGGGGCTGGAGGATCTCTGACGTCTACAACATGTTGAATAAAACAGAAAAAATAGAAAAATATATTTAATTTGTTTTTATTTGAGGTTATTATATATTAATTTAATTTAAATATACACTCTTGACAGTTGATCTGCTGTCTATACACCCCAAAATAGCATAATACCAAATCCTTATGAACGTACATGCCCTCTCCTGATTCAATTCTAAAATATAATAAATTATAAATATATATTTCTTAATTTATTTTAATATTAATATTTATTATTATTATCTTGTTGGAATTTTGCTGTTTGTTGGGGTTGTTAACTACTCCTACTTTGTAAGGAATAACGTTCTGTTATATGTGTATGGCTTTATATATATATATATATATATATATATATATATATATATATATATATATATATATACATATATATATATATATGTATATATATATATATATATATACATATATATATAATGTGTATGTATTGTTGTTTTGTTTGAAGCTGCAAGTCTATCAGATGTATTTATTTTCTTTCTGTGTAATGATCATCATTAAAAACATTATTTATTTTGTCTGTCCTTCTAAGTCAATTTAATTAAATTAATTTAATTAATTAAACTTAAATAAATAAATAAATTTATTAATAAAAACAAAAAGAAGAAGAAAAAGAAGAAAAAATTCCAAGAAATTTTCATTGTTTTCTGTATAAATAAAAAAAACCAAAGCTCACAGAGCGTTCTATGATCGTATCTGTCTAGACACCTGAAATGGGTTTAGGGTTTAGGGTTTAGGGTTTAGGGTTTAGGGTTTAGGGTTTAGGGTTTAGGGTTTAGGGTTTAGGGTTTAGAGGTATAATAATATGTCTGTTTAAAACAACAAACAGCCAAACTTTCATAGAGAGAATTTATACGAACAAAACAAAACAAGAACAAATAAAAAATAAATTAGAGTTTAGATATTTAAATACAAAGTAGAAAACACAGAAAACTGGTTTTATGTATAAATACACAACAATACAAAATATAAATAAACAAATACATAAATATAAATATAAATTAATATAATTACGTATACAATATATATATATATATATATATATATATATATATATATATATATATATATATATATAACAGTTTAATGTCGTAAAAGCTGTTGAGGAAAGCAGGAGAGCTGAACGACTTTGCATGCATTTGTATATAGAGAATAAAGAATGTTTTGAGTAGTTTATTAGATGTATTGTGTGTTTTATCTAGTATATTAAATATATTATGTGTATATTATGTGTACTTGTCTAGTATATTAGATGTATTATGTGTTGTATCTAATGTATTCAATGTGTTAGATGTTTATCTAATCTATTAAATGTATTATATGTTCTATCTAATCTATTAAAAATAGAATATGTTTTATTTGCAGCACCATCTTAATAGATTAATTGTTAAGCTTCTCGTACTCTCTATCTACAGAAACAGCGGAGAAATCGTTGAATTTGTAGATAGCTGCGACTTGATGTTCTTAATATATATATATTGAGAGGACACATAAAAATATAAAATGTTTTTATTTAATAAAATAATTGTGTTTTATGAACTGCAAATACTCGTTAATATCTTAATCTATCTTTTTTTCTATCTTTTTTCTTCTTTATCATGAAATACTACTGAGAAGAATGAAACCAAACTTCTAGAGCGAAACTCAGCAGCTTTCTGTGTTGTTTATGGTTTTATTGAGGTCTTTAGGAGGCATTTTGCCATTTAAATTCATAAAAAAAGATAATTAAAGCTTAAAATAACCTAAAAAACAACAATTTATTATACTTTTATCTCCTTAACATCAACAACCCATCGCTCATCTTCAGGTGTATATACACCCGAAATTATATACGATTTCATGTTTTTTCAAGTTATAAAGTTTGTTTTTTTGTGTTTGTTTCTGGTATATCAGTGATGTTTATCATGAATGTATGAATAAAAATAGTTGAATAATGTTTGTATATCCAAGATCACTGCAATATATGTTTCCTTTCCTGATTTTTTTTGTATGTAATGTATTTCATGAAACCACCGGAGATGCGATGATCATGAATACATATATTCATATTGATGCCGCTCAATCGAGTTCTTTCTTTCCTAGTATTGGATCTGGGGGTATTCGTGATTTTTCTCCTGAAATGGCTTTAACTAAAGGCTCAGGTTATTGGTGTTCTGAGGGCAATCATCGGAAAGATGAAGTTGTTACTTGGACTGGAAGACTAAGAACACGAAGATTAATTGAAGGTGTTGAGATACATTGGGCTTATGCTCCTGGAAAAGGTAGAATACTATTTATATTTTTAAATATATTTAATTATAATATCATACACATATATTCACAGTTGCTGTCGCTGCTAGTTTTGATGGCTCTGAGCCATTTGAAGAAATTATACATTTTCAAGATGTTAATGCGGCAGGACGTAAGTTTTATATCTTTTTATATTCTTTCAGTCTTACTGAAAAGAGTTTAACGAATTTAATACAATAAATTAAAAAAATATAACAAACTAAGATATCTAGTTGTAGCTATATATCTATATATCTATATATCTATATATCTATATATCTATATATCTATATATCTATATATCTATATATCTATATATCTATATATCTATATATCTATATATCTATATATCTATATATCTATATATCTATATATCTATATATCTATATATCTATATATCTATATATCTATATATCTATATATCTATATATCTATATATCTATATATCTATATATCTATATATCTATATATCTATATATCTATATATCTATATATCTATATATCTATATATCTATATATCTATATATCTATATCTATCTATATCTATCTATCTATATCTATATCTGTATATCCATCTATCTATCTATATATATATATATATATATATGAATAGATATATAGATATATATGAATGCCGCACTCCCATGCAAAAACAATTAAATAAATTGCTTTGAACTTCTACCATTCTCCTTCTTCTTCTTCTTCTCCTTATTATTATTATTATTATTATTATTATTATTATTATTACTATTATTACTATTATTACTATTATTATTACTATTATTACTATTATTATTATTTTATTTATAATTAATTAATTAATAATAACATTTTATTATTATTACTATTACTATTACTACTATTATTACAATTATTATTATTATTATTATTATTATTACTCTTACTATTATAATAAAATATTGTATTATACTCTCTTTCAGCTCGCTATGACCAAGTGTTAACATTCGTTCATCCCATATATTTGAAATCGATTCGTCTATTAATGAAAAATCCTCAAAATAAATATTTTGGGGTTTTTCTCGTTCAACTTCTCGGAGGAGGATCTCCCACAATTAGAATTGTTAGTGGTATTACTACTCCTTACCAAGTGAGCATATACTATTCCTGATGTTATTGCTGCTGCTGGTGCTGCTGCTGCTCTTGCTGCTGCTCTTGTTGCTGATGCTCTTGCTCCTGCTGTTGTTGTTGCTGTTGCTGTTGCTGCTGCTCTTGCTGCTGCTCTTGCTCCCGCTGTTCTTGCTGCTGCTCTTGCTGCTGCTGTTACTCCTGTTGTTGCTCCTGCTGTTGCTGCTGCTGTTGCTGCTGCTGTTGCTGCTGCTGTTGCTGCTGCTGTTGTTGCTGATGGTTTTGTTGCTTATGGTTTTGTTGCTGTTGCTGTTGTTGCTGTTGCTGCTGCTGCTGTTGTTGTTGCTGCTGTTGCTGCTGGTTTTGTTGCTGCTGCTGTTGTTGCTGTTGCTGCTGCTGCTGCTGTTGTTGCTGCTGTTGCTGCTGGTTTTGTTGCTGTTGGTGCTGCATATGCTCATGCTTCCGTTCCTGCTGCTGTTTCTGTTTCTGTTTCTGTTTCTGCTGCTGCTGCTGCTGCTGTTGCTGCTCCTGCTGCTGCTGCTGCTTCTATCTCAGTGCCAACAATATTATATTTGAAGGATCTCTGTGTACAAAGTGATGAGCAAGGAGACATCGTCCTCGATGGCTGTTTAACTGCAGCAGCAGCAGCAGATGAGAGAGCGCTGTGGAAGTTTACAGAGAGAGGTAGAATTAGACTTTGTTAGTTTTGTTGTTAGTGTTGTTGTTGTTGTTCTCTTTGTATTATTAAATATTCTTCTATATTTGCTTTTAATCTAAACAAACATATAATATATATAGTGTATATATATATATATATATATATATTTATAATATGCATTATATATTATATTATATATATATTATATTGTATTATATCATATATATATATATATGTATATATATCTATATCTATATCTATCTATCTATATCTATCTATCTATCTATCTATCTATCTATCTATCTATCTATCTATCTATCTATCTATCTATCTATCTATCTATATATATATATATATATATATATATATATATATATATATAATATCTCTTTTAATATATCCGTATTGGATCAGGACAGATAAGGAGTCCTGTGTCTGATTTGTGTGTTGTATTAAAAGATAATAATGTTCAAGAAGGAGGAGAGATAGTAGCAGCAAACTGTGAGAGAGAATATAACTATCAAGACGGCAGAAGTGTTTGGTAAGATAATATATAATAAAAAAAAACTCATCACATACTCATCGTACCGTTGCTGCTGCTGCTGCTGCTGCTGCTGCTGCTGCTGCTCCTGTTGCTGCTCCTGCTGCTGCTGCTGCTGCTGTTCCTGCTGCCCCTGCTGCTGCTCGTGCTGCTGCTCGTGCTGCTGCTGCTGCTGCTGCTCCTGCTGCTCGTGCTGCTGCTCGTTCTGCTGCTCGTGCTGCTGCTGTTGCTGCTGCTGTTGCTGCTGCTGCTGTTTATATATTTTAGGGAGCTGCAGCCAAACAATCAACTGAAAATTCTGAGAGGGGGAGATTACTGCTTCTCTCAATTAGGGACAAAAGCAGGAAGCAGCGATGTAGCTCGCCATGCTGAAGCACACAGCAGCAGCAGCAGCAGCAGCAGCAGCAGCAGCAGCAGCAGCAATGATCATGGTCCTAGTGCAGCAGTAGATGGAAATGCAGATACATCTTGGGTATCTGAGAGTTTTACGAGAGATAATATATCTAATGTTGTATTATTTGATTTAGATTTAGGAAATAAATATAAATTAAATACAGCGGATATAGATTGGATATACCCTCCTCTAAGATTTTCTATTTTATTAAGTGTTGATGGAGTAGATTATAAAGAAATATATAAACATAATTTCAATTCTATCTACAACACTGTTGATAATCTTAAAAATAATATTGCAAGATTTGTTCGTATTCATATGGAGAAGCCTCATCCGATTCTAGGGTAAGAAATATAATCTATTATTATTTTATTATATTTATATTGTGTACAGTGTTTATTGTAGTAGTATATTATATATATTATATAGTGTATACAGATTGTATAGTGTATGTCTCACATATATTATATAGTGTATATATTGTGTATATTTGCGTATATAAGTTAATTTATGTATTATACATATATATTATATATAATATATATATTATATATATTATATATATTATATATATTCTACATATTCTATATTG
>OY986946.1:2169169-2179169 GCA_963920595.1 Eimeria praecox | reverse complement strand
GTCTTTCAGCTCGGGCTCTGTCGGATTTTACACAAGTTCAGTTAACTCGGCTTGTTTCTCTAGAGTTAATATCTCTCCTCTAATCTGTCATGGAGGAGATAAACAAAAACAGTTTATATTTCCTCCTTATCCTACACGATGCAGCAACTACAGAGAAGCCGTAAGCAGCTTCTTTCACCCTGTACACATAGCTATATATACATATATATATATATATATATATATATATATATATATATATATATATATATATATATATATATACCTATATGCTAGCTACATTTCCCATAGCTAGCTGTATATATATATATATATATATATATATATATATATATATAATATTATTGTCTAAGGCTATTTTAGTTTGTAGGAGAAATAACACAAGAATGGAGGAGTGTGGACCCTTCTAATAACTCTTCTTCTTCTTCTTCTTCTTCTTCTTCTTCTTCTTCTACTTCTACTTCTTCTTCTCTGTGGCGCTATGCTGCAGATATCGGAGGAGAGGCAAAGACGATCGCACAGATGGTAAGATTGCATCGTTAGATTTAGTTTATTTATTTATTTGTTTGTTTTATTTATTTGTTTTGTTTATCTGTTTATTTGTTTATTTGTTTATTTGTTTATTTGTTTATTTGTTTATTTGTTTTGTTTATTTGATTATTTATTTGTTTGTTTCGTCCATTTGTTTATTTGTTTAGATATTTGTTTCGTTTATTTGTTTGAATTTGTTTTGTTTTTGTCTGTTTTGTTTATTTTGTTTTTTTTTTTTCGTTTATTTGTTTATTTTATTTTATTTTATTTTATTTTATTTTATTTTATTTTATTTTATTTTATTTTATTTTATTTTATTTTATTTTATTTTATTTTATTTTATTTTATTTTATTTTATTTTATTTTATTTTATTTTATTTTATTTTATTTTATTTTATTTTATTTTATTTTATTTTATTTTTTATTTTATTTTATTTTATTTTATTTTATTTTATTTTATTTTATTTTATTTTATTTTATTTTATTTTATTTTATTTTATTTTATTTTATTTTGTTTTATTTTATTTTATTTTATTTTATTTTATTTTATTTTATTTTATTTTATTTTATTTTATTTTGTTTGCTTTGTTTGTTTTCTACTTCTTCTCTCCCTGCTGCATTCACTAACTAATCATAGGCTGACGTCGGAGGACCACAAGACAATCAAGTAAGACATCCTCCTGCTGCTGTTGCTGCTGCTGCTGCTGTTGCTGCTGCTGTTGCTGCTGTTGCTGCTGCTGTTGCTGCTGTTGCTGCTGCTGTTGCTGCTGCTGTTGCTGCTGCTGCAGTTGCTGCTGCTGTTGCTGCTGCTATTGGTGGTGGTGGCGGTGCTGCTGCTGCTTTTCTTATGCACTTCGAAGAGCAACAGCAGCAGCAACAGCAGCAGCAGCAACAGCAGCAGCAGCAGCAACAGCAGCAGCAGCAACAGCAGCAGCAGCAGCAGGAATAGGATTAGACAACACGTTCATCTCTCTTGTAGCTGTTCTATCAAATAAATATGTTTTCTTTTTATTTCTTTGAATTTCTGATAATGAATATAAATTATTTTAAATGTATTTAATTTAATTTAAATATATTTAAATATATTAAACTTCATTTAATTTTATTTAATTTTATTTATTTTTCTACTTTCTTAGGAACCTGCTATTCTTGTGCTGGCAGGACACCGCGCCTGTGATGAAGGACAATTCTCTCTTAGCTTCTTCCCCATGTGTGAAGGTAAGATATATATATATATATATATATATATATATATATATATATATATATATATATATATATATATATATATATATATATATGTCTATTTATCTTAATGTTTATACACATGTGCATGCTGCTGCTGCTGCTGCTGCTGGGTTTGCTGCTGTTCCTCTTGTTGTTCTCGTTTCTGTTTTTCTTGTTTACTATTGTTGTTATTGTTGTTGTTGCTGCTGCTGATGTTGCTGCTGCTGCTGTTGTTGTTGTTGCTGTTGTTTACTATATAAATAAATAAGTAGATAAATAAATAAATATATAAATACAGGTAAATAAATAAATATAACTCTATAAATCTAAATATAAATTAAAAATAAATAAATACATAAATGCATACATAAATAAACAGATAAATAAATAAATAAATAAATAAATAAATAAATAAATATCTTTCTCCTATTTGTCTTTATTGTTTGTTTTCAGGGGTTGTTGGCGCAGTATTTAGTTTTGTAGATTCAAATAATTATTATTTATTAGAATTAAGTCCTTCGTTCTCTCGTCTTCGTGTTCGTGTTCGGGGTGTATATACAACTCTATCAACATCGAGATTGAGAGGATTCGTTCTATCGGATTGGAATTATATAGAAATATATTTTAATACAACTCATGTTGTTGTAAATATAAACAAACATACATCTATCCCTCTGTTCAGTATTAGGAGAAATGATAGTAAACATATCGCATGCTGATCTTGTTGTTGTTGTTGTTGCTGTTGTTGTTGCTGTTGTTGTTGCTGTTGTTGCTGTTGTTGCTGCTCTTGTTGCTGATGCTGCTGCTGTTGCTCGTGTTGTTGATGCTGCTGCTCGTGTTGTTGTTGCTGCTGCTCGTGTTGTTGTTGCTGCTGCTCGTGTTGTTGTTGCTGCTGCTCGTGTTGTTGTTGCTGCTGTGGCTGCTGCTGCTGTTGTTGCTGCTGTTTATTTGCTGCTGCCTTTCTGTTTGTTTTCTGTCTGCTGGTTTCTTTCTCTGTTTCTCTGTTTCTCTCTGTATGTCTCTGTCTTTCCAATCTAAACCCTAAACCCTAAACCCTAAACCCTAGACCCTAAACCCTAAACCCTAAACTTACCTGAGGGAGTGTTTGTTTTTCTTCTCTGTCTCTGTTTATCTCTCTCTCTCTGTTTCTCTCTTTTTCTGTTTTGTTTTATTTTTTCTACTTTTTCTTGCTATTTAATCTATCTTTATCTATTTTTGTTATTAATTTGTTTAATTTATCTTAATTTATTTTAATTTAATTATATTAATTATTTAATTATTTATTTTTATTTCAGATCTTACTGGTGGCTCTGTTGGCCTCGCTACCTGGCAATGCTCTGGCGTCGCCTTCTCTTCTATTGTGCTTGTACGTACACTGCAAATACTAAAATAATTTGAATATAAATAAATAAACTAAATTAATTAATTAAATTAAATTAAATTAAATCATATTAAGTTAAATTAAATTAAAAAACCCTAAATACAAATTATATATATATATATATATATATATATATATATATATATATATATATATATATATATATATATATATGTATATCTTTCTCAGCATCCTACGAGCGAGCCTGCGGCAACGATTTCTCCTCCTCCTCCTACAGAAGAATCTCCGCAGTTCTCTCGAATTCTATCTTCTTCTTCTTCTTCTTCTTCTCCTTCTTCTCCTTCTTCTCCTTCTTCTTCTCCTTCTTCTTCTGTTAATCGTTGTTTAGGATTAACTTCTTTACCACTCAAGTAAACAAAAAAACAAACAGACGCAGACAAACTCATATTACTAACTCCCCTTCACAGGCTAGATGCGTGCTCCAAGAGGAGCAGCAGCAGCAGCAACAGCAGCAGCAACAGCAGCAACAGCAGCAACAGCAGCAACAGCAGCAGCAGCAGCAGCAGCAGCAGCAGCAGCAGCAGCAACAATTATTGTCTTACTTGCTGCGGCAGAGAATATTCGCTGTTATCTCCTTCGTTAAAAATTTGTTATAAAAATTGCAAAGAAAATTTCGATGGAAATTTTATTTGCAAGCAAATTAATAAAATGAAAGAAACATGTTTAGGAAGTAAGTCTTTTAAATATTATTTATATTATATTATATTATTTATATTATATTATTTATATTATCTATATTATATTATTTATATTACTATTATTTATATTATTATTATTTGTATTATTATACATTATATTTTATTAATAATGCTATCTCTGTTAAGAATAATACACTGTTTGTGTGTATGTATGCTAATAATGTTATATATATTATAAACAGTATAGATTGTTTCTCTTCTACTTCGTGCGCCAATTAATAAATTAATTAACGTATACATATGAGAAATATAATTAATAATAACTATTATATATATATTTTATATATATATATATATATATATACATATATATATATATATATATATATATATATATATATATATATATATATATATATATATATTTAAATGTTTTCGTCCTGTTACATTTGCATCTCTGTTGTTTGTTTTCTGCATGCGTCAGCATCATCTTTTTTATTTATATTTATTTTATATTTTAATATTTTCTTCTTCTTTCTTTTTTTTTCTGTTCCTAAGATGATTCTCTCCTTATCTTTCTGTTCTTCTGATATGTTAATTTTCATTATTATTATATTATACCTATAGTAATAATAATAATAATTATAATTTTATTATATCTATAATAATAATATTATTATTACTACTTATATTATAACTTCTTTATTCTGTTTCCCTTTCTCCTCTCCCTCCTCTTAAAACAATATAATTAATTCGATATCAATTTATTTAATGTTAATTTTTGACGTAGTTAATATATTTAATTTGTTCTAATGTATTTAATTTACTTAACTTATTTACTTAATTAATGTATCTAATCTATCTAATTTAATTTATTTAATTTATTTAATTTGGCTTTCTTTGCAGACGCAGCAGCAGCTCTCTATTCTACTTGCGCGGGGGAAAGAAAACCCGACGATTGCACAAGTTAGAAAAATATAAATTTAAAAATATATATTCAAATAATTAATTAAAATAATTTAATTAAATTAATTTAATATCGTAACTAATTACTACATACTAAACTAAATAAATAATTATATCAATCAAAGTAATTAAGTAATTTAATTAAATTAATTAATATAAATAAATATAATTAGTTGTTATATATATATCTAAATACGTAAGTACACGAAACTACTAAATATCAATACTTAATATTTAATATTAATATTAAATATTAAATATTAATATTAATAATAATATTTAATATTAATATTAACTAATTACTATTAATTAATTTGTTGTTAAAACGTAGATGAAGTTTGTAACATGTGCTGCGCTACTTACAAAAAACCCAAGAACATCCCCGCCGCCTACTGGTAAGAAAACCCTAAACCCTAAACCCTAGTCCTTAAACCCTAAGCCCTAAACCCTATTCCTTAAACCCTAGACCCTAAACCCTAAACCCTCAAAGAGTAGTAAATAGATTAATGAAGGAAGAGTAGTAAGTAGATAAATACTTAGTGCATTATATGATAAAAATAAAAACTAAGTACCTATAATAATAAAAATTTGTAGTTGTATAATAATAATAATAATAATAAAATAATAAGTAAATAATAATAATAATAGATAATAATAATAAGTTATATAATAATAAATATTTGAATCTTAACATGAATAGGAGTAAATAGATAGAATATTAATAAATAAAAAAAAAACTTCATTAGCAAAAATAAGTTCGGAAGAGACAAGTGAGTAAATAAATAAACAAACAAATAACATTTATTTATTTATTTATTTATTTATTTAATCTATCTATTGTTTGTGCCTGTCTATTCAACAAGCATACAATATTATACAATATCAAATCCTACAACAATAAATAAATAAACAAATAAACAAATAAACAAATAATAAATAAATAAATAAATAAATAAATAAATAAATAAATAAAACAAACAACTCTCTCTCTTCTAGGCCTAGCTTTATGAGCACTTGTCATACGGAGTGTAGGACCTACCGAAGCCGCTTCGCCCAGGTTTTGTTGTTTTAACTAACAACTAAATTATTTAAAAACAAGTAAAATAATAAATAAAATAAATAAAATAAACAATGAAGCAGCAGCAACAGCAGCAGCAGCACCAGTATATCTAACTGCAGCAGCAAATAGCAGCAGCAGCAAATAGAATTCAGGTGTATCGACAAGATAAAAAAAAACGTAGATCGAAAAAAACGATGCTGCTGTAGCCTCTCTAATTATTTTTAATTTGATTTGCTGTTTCTTTCTTTTCTATTATACATATATTTATTTTATTTATTTTATATTATTTTACTTATTTTATCTTATTTGTTTTATTGTATTTATATTATTTATTGTATTTATTGTATTTATTTCTGTATTTAATATATATTATATATATATAAATAATATAATATATATAATATATATTAAAAGAAAATCAAACACTGAAGGATATCAACGCCTCCAACGCCGCCTCCGCCGCTTCCAAAATTATTTGTTTCGTAGCGTCCTAATAAACAACAAACAGTTTGTTATAGATAAATATAAATAAATAAATAAATATAAATAAATATAAATATAAATAAATATAAGTATAAATCAATATAAATCAATATAAATTATATATATATATATATATAATATACAGCAATGTCGTCCTATCCATAGATTCATTTATGTGCGGAGATACCTTAGAAACATATAATATATACAAACACAAATAAATAAATATAAATAAATATAAATCAACCAATAAATATAAATAAAAATAAAAAACATGAATATATATATATATATATTATATACATTATATATTGCATTGGGGTAAACTAAACATAACAAATGAATATCACCAAAGACAATTTTACAAGAATCTAAAACTGTAATAAATATAATAATATAATATAATATAATATAATATAATATAATATAATATAATATAATATAATAATATAAAATATATTAATATAACAATAAAATAAATAAAATAAACTTAACACCCCACCTTCGAATATATTAAAAACTAAAACAACTAAAACTAAACCATGATAATAACAATACAACAACAACGAAATAATAATAATAATAATACAAATAATAATTAAATAGTAATAATATAAATAGCCGATAATAAGTAAGATAGACCTCAACAACGCAGTATAATAATAATAATAATAATACTACTAATAATAACAATACAAATATACTATATAATATATATATTATATATATTAATATATATATATATTAATAATATATTAATATATATATATATTAATAATATATTAATATACATATTAATATATTCGCCTTACCTCTGACTTCCGTACAAGATGCGAAGGAGAGTTTGGATCGACTCGATTTACTACGCCAAGACAAATTGAAGCCGCTCTTGTATTTGGGGACCTCCTCTCTTTATTATTATTATTATTATTATTATTATTATTATTTATATTATTATTATTACTGTTATTGAGGTCTGTCGTGTTACAGCTAGATGTTAACGCCCTCTGTCTACTAAGATGATAGAGTTGATACGACTCCATCTCACAAGACAAAACACCCAAGTCCACAAACTCCTTCAACAAATTACCGTTCTCGTCAACAAAACCGGGAAAACGACGACCCTGATAAGAGACACAGACATATATATATATACATATATATATATATATATATATATATATATATATATATATATATATATATATATATATAATTTAATTAATCTATTTAAGATACATATATATATATATACATATGTATATATATTTATTCAATTTGTTTACTGTGTTTATTTCAGATATTTATATATTTATTTAGCTCAATATTATCTATTACATATATATATATATATATATATATATATATATATAATATACCCCCTCCCCCCTCCCCCGTCCCCCGTCCTTATACCTGACAACTATAGAATGTTTCTGCAGTAATTCCCTTTCCCCTTCTGAATTCAACTTGTTTAGTTTGCAGGTGTTGTTGTATTTTATCTATCAACTCCTCATCTCCCTTAACTGGACCCGAGATGAAGTAAGGACGATCCACAACGCCGCATCCTTCGCCTACGTCTCCTACCCAACCGTCGAAGTACCCGTAATTCCTACATACACACACAAACGAATATATATATATATATATATATATATACATATATGTTTATATGTTTGTTTATGTTTATCATCCTCATCTATCTATCTATCTATCTATGTATTTATGTATCTATGTATCTATGTATCTATCTATCTATCTATCTATATCTATATCTATATCTATATATCTATATCTATGTCTATATATATATATATATATATATATATATATATAATGTATACAGATAAATACGAATCTCTCAGTACAAACATGCACACTGTCACTCAAACACAAATACAAACAAAAACAAACATACAAACACAAACAAATACAAACAAAACAAATACAAACACAAACAAAACAAAACAAGAACCTCTCCCCTCCTCTCCCCTTCTCCCTCTCCCCCCTCTCCAGTCTATTATTATTCATATTAATAATATTAATAATATTATATATATATTTATATAATAAAATATTATATTTACCTCTGACAGTAATAAATTTGATCCGATAGACATAGAGTGCCAACAGGGATATCTTTTTTAAATATTCCGCAAGTGCCGAGGCGAACGAAGATAAGATTTGATAATTTAAATAAATACGAAACTTCACGCACTAAGAAATCCATGTTGGGAGAACCCATGCCGATGCTCACCACCGATACAGGAACACCCTTGTAGAGCCCTGTAAAATAAAACAAACAAATATATATATTTATTTATATATATTTATATATATTAAGATTGATTAGATAGATAGATTGATTAAGATAAATAAAAAAGAAAGATATTAGAAGGATATTCTTGGTACAAAATGTGGAAAAAATATAAAAAATTGAAAGAAATAAAAAATAAAAAAAGAGAAAACTGAAAACGAAGATCCTAACAGTTTTGTTACTCTTATTATTATTATTAATATAATTTCAGATCAAAATATAATATTAATGTTATTATTTATATTATTAGATTATATTATTAATATAATTTCAGATCAAAATATAATATTAATGTTATTATTTATATTATTATTAGATGTAATTAAACTTCCTGTCTTCACTATCTATCAACATGCATATATATATATTATATATATATTAAAACTCAGAAAAAACACTACAAGTTCATATTCAACAGAAATATATATAGAACAGAACAAATCCAACAAAATAAAACAAACAAAACAAAGCAAATAAAACAAAATAAAACAAAATAAAATAAAATAAAACAAAACATATACCTGAGAATGTTCTGAAATTTCTTGATTTTTCATATTCTTTAACATCTTTAAGAAACTTCGAAGCTATGATTTCTGCTCTTTCTCTGTCTCCCACAGTCAAAATCCGCGGATATATTTCTCCCTCTTTTACTCCTAAATGATACAGACAGCCGTCCGGTGTTAGGAATATCTCTGCATCATCCTGAACAGTAATAATAATAATAATAATAATAATAATATTAATAATAATAATAATAATAATAATTATTATTATTATTATAATACAGTTCTTACGTTCTTTATTCTATTTAAAACAATAATTTACCAAATATATTTAAGTATACTAGGGTTTAGGGTTTAGGGTTTGGGGTTTAGAGACAGCCGTTAGATGTTAGATGTTAGAAATATATCTACGCCATCATCATGAACAGTAATATACAATTTATTCTATTTAAAAAAAACAATAATATATCAGAAATATTCAACTCTAAACCCTAAACCCTAAACCCTAAACCCTAAACCCTAAACCCTAGAAACACATGAGGGAGGGAGAGAGTAGAGGAATATGATAGAAATAAAGAGAGTCATCAGGTGTTGGGTTTAGAGACGTATAAACAATACAATATCAAAAACCCTATATAAACCCTAGATAAACCCTAGATAAACCCTAAACCCTAGTAGATAAACCCTAGATAACCCCTAATAGCCTCTAAACCCTAAAACATTCGATCTCCGTTTTTATAAATTATAAATAAACAAACAGACAACACGATATCTAATTCATCTTCTCTTCTAGAATATCTTTCGCTAAATACAAATGTATGAACAGCAACCCCTCAAGATGTAGGCGAATATAATAATAACAACAGCAACAACAAC
>OY986946.1:2151669-2161669 GCA_963920595.1 Eimeria praecox | reverse complement strand
CTGCTGCTGCTGCTGCTGCTGCTGCTGCTTCTGCTGCTGCTGCTGCTGTTGGCGCCGCCGCTGTGGGGTGTCGTAGGGCTCGAGGAAGTGCTGCAGCGCAGCAGCAACAAAATCTGCATGACTATCATCTTCACAAACGACCCAAACAGCAGGATAGCTGCAGCTTGCTGCTGCTGCTGCTGCTGCTGCTGCTGTTCGTGCTGCTGCTGCTGCTGGTGCTGCTGCTGTTCTTGTTGCTGCTGGTGCTGCTGCTGGTGCTACTGTTGTTGGTGCTGCTGCTGTTGTTGCTGCTGCTGCTGCTGCTGCAGCAGCGCAGTCCGAGGGGCCTTCGGGGCCCCTCTCATCTTTATCTGAAGAATTAGATGCACGTTTGGCAGCAGCAGTCAAGTGCTGCTGCTGCTGCTGCTGTTGCTGCTGCTGCTGCTGTTGCTGCTGCTGCTGCTGCTGCTGTTGCTGCAAATAAAGTGCAGCAGCAGCAGCAGCTCGTGCTGCTACAGCTGAGGATACACCGACAGATAAAATAGAGGGAGAATATCCGCTACTCGCAGAATCTGTAGAGCAAATGCTGCTGTTGCTACTGCTGCTGCTGCTGTTGCTGCTGCTGTTACTGCTGCTGCTGTTGTTGCTGCTGCTGTTGCTGTTGCTGCTGCTGTTGCTGCTGCTGCTGCAGCAGCAGTGAATGGCCTTATGCGCTAACTGCCACGCAGCCAGTGAGGCATGAAGATCCGTAAGAGATTCCTCGGGTATTTGCTGCTGCTGCTGCTGTTGCTGCTGCTGCTGCTGTTGCTGCTGCTGCTGTTGTTGTTGCTGCTGCTGCTTTTGCTGCTGTTCCTGCTGCTGCTGCTGTTCCTGCAGCAGCGGCAGCTGGTGCTGCAGTTGCTGCAGTTGCTGCTGCTGCAGGTTTGCTGCTGCAGCAGGAGGGAGACACTGTCTTAACAGCAGCAGCGCAGCAGCACTTTGTATACAGAGGGGGAGCATTGACTCTGTCTTCTGCTGCTCTTTCAAAACATCCTTCAGCTGCTTCCGCTTCCTTGGAAGAGGACGTGGCGCTGCTGCTGCTGCTACTGTTGCTGCTGGTGTTGTTGTTGCTGCTGCTGCTGCTGTTGTTGCTACTGCTGCTGTTGCTGCTGGTGTTGTTGTTCCTGCTGCTGCTGTTGCTCCTGCTGCTGCTTCTGATGATGCTGCGACATTCGGTGCTGCTGCTGCTGCTGCTTGTGTGCAGGTATCTGCTTCGGCTGCTGCTGGTGCTGTTGCAGCAGCAGCAGCAGCTGCTGCTGCTGTTGATGCAGCAGCAGCTGCTGCTGCTGTTGATGCAGCAGCAGCTGCTGCTGTTGCTTGCGATGCATCGTGCGCTACAGCAGAAACTGCAGCAGCAGCAGCAGCAGCAGCAGCAGGAGTTAGCCTCTGTCCTTGTGCCCCTTCATCATCAGCAGCAGTATCGGCTGTATGTGTTGCTGCAGCATCTGTTCGTGCTGCTGCTGCTGCTGTTGTTGCTGCTGCTGTTGCTGCTGTTGCTGCTTGGTCTTCTGTTGAGCTGAAGACCCCTTTCACCTTCTCGCTAGGCTTAGCTGCTGCTGCTGCTGCTGTTGCTGCTGCTGCTGCTGTTGCTGCTGCTGCTGTTGCTGCTGCTGCTGTTGCTGCTGCTGCTGTTGCTGCTGCTGCTGCTGCTGCTGGTGCATCCATCTGTGTCAGCAGCAGCAGCAGCCGACTGCTGCATCAGCAGCAAGAGCAGCAGCAGCAGCAGGCGGGGCCCCCCTCCGACTGCGGCAGTTTGTTTGTAGATTTGTTTTCCTTTTCTTTTAAATATAATATTTAATTTATTATAGCGATATTTAGTTTCTAATAAAAACAAACAACAGCTGAACATACACCTAAAACAACAGCAATATGGGGCTGTGTTGAATTACTGCTGCCGCCGATATTATAACTACAGCAACAATAAAGTTGTATACTACTTCAAAAGCATTTAAATATATTAAATTTAATTTAATTTAATTTGTTTTTATATTTTAATTGTTTATTTTAATTTATTTTGTTGTTTATTTTATATTTTCTACTCTGTTCTCGTCGCTGCTGTATCTCCCACCCAACCGGCAACCGACAGCGGGTGGTTGTTCCTCCTTTGTTTCACATTCTTCTTTGCTGCTTTTTTCTTATTTAAAACTATGAAATATATTTAATTTAATTTAATTTAATTAATTTAATTAAATTTAAATAAATTAATTTTAATTTGGTTTAATTTGATGAGATTTACGCCGACATTTCATACAAACAAACCCGCAACATCAGGTAACCCCGATAGATTTATGTTTGTTTTCAAGGAATATATTATTATATTTATCTACATTTATAATTATTTATTTAATTATTTATATTTGTTTTTAATATATTTTTATATTTATATTTATAAGTAAGTAGCTGTAGACATTTATATCAAAGTTTATATCTTTAGTTCTATTCGTCTTCACCGTATTTCTACTTATTTATCTTTTATAACATAATTGTTGTTTGGTCTTGGCCTTCTTCGTATATCAGAGTTTTCCTACAAATATCTGTCATATATTTATTTAGATATTTATAAATAAATAAATAAATAAATAAATACGCAAATATATATATTTACACATACACATATACTTGAGTATATGTATATATTTTAATAGAGTAGTTAGAGGAGTAGTTGTCTTTGTTATGAAGATGAGCTTCTGAATACAACCATAGAATATATATATATATATATATACATACATATATATATATATATGTATATATATATATATATATATATATATATATGTATATATATATATATATATATATATATATATGTATATATATATATATATATATATATATATATATATATATATATATATATAGATATATGTTTTTAAAGACAGTTACCCAAATTCCCGCATGTGTATATAGCACACATGAATGAAAGAAATAATAAGTTTGAAATATAGCGAAGTGAACATACACAAAAGAAAAGACGGAGAAAAATATGTAAATATATCCTACTGGATCTGTTTAATGAGAAACTGTACATGTATATAATATTAGATTATTTTAAGTACAAGTATAATATATATATATATATATATATATATATATATATATATATATATATATATAAGTATATTATATTATACCATGTATACATGTAAATATGAAACTACTAAAATGTTTATTAATAATTTTAATTTAATGTTTGTTTGTTTGTATTTAAGAATGAGATGAATTGTTGTTTGAGAAGATTTGTATTTATCGCTCCTTTGAACGTTTTGGGAATTCTACCGAAACGAAGATAGTCAGGAAGATATCCCTTCGGCAGTTTGGTGTTTGTGTGTTCTTTACAAGCAAACAGCCGCTCTATCTTCTGCTGCAGCAACAGCTTCTCCTCCTCCTGCTGCTGCTCCTGCTGCTGCTGCTCCTGCTGCTGCTGCTGCTGCTGCTGCTGCTCCTGCTGCTGCTGCTGCTGCTGCTGTTGGCTGCAGTCTTGGTTGTTGTCTCTCAACTCTATCGTGATACAATTGGCGTCATCATGTTCGCTATTCCATCTAATACCCACCGCAGCTACAGCTATTTGACTGTCTAGAATATTTAATTCTTTGCAAATAAAACTTTTAATTTTCATATTTATTTGCATGCAAGAATAATTCGATCCTCCTTTTATAATAATCTCAGATACACGAGACAGCCAAAATAAATCTTTCTCTCTTTCTTTTCCATTGAATAAAGAAAATCCAAAGTCCCCAAATCCTAAATACCAGCCATCTTGAGAGAATATTTGTTTTAATTGACTATCATCGATATATCCTAACATACAATTTCTCCCTCGACAGATTAGATAACCGCACTCTCCGTCTGTACACTCCACCTGAAATATACAAAAAACAAATACAAATAGATTAATATTTGTGTAGATGAGGCCTAATTACCTAGACATACACTCAAACAGCCTTAGGGGGGTTAGTCTTAAGGTTGATGTCTTTGTTGTTTTATATACATACAAAGGTGAAGAGGTTTGATGGTTCTGTCAAATGTTCTGTGTTTAACTCTTTAGAGTAAAATATTAATTAAATAGTTTAGTTGTATTCGCAGATGTAGAATTTATCTCAATTGTTTGTTGAAGCCTCAACTCTAAATTATACTTCTTCTCTCACCATATATTCTTTATCTTCAGGATTTACACTCCTCACAACTTTCATCTCCGTTAATCCTTTGTGAGGACGACCGATATAAAACCCTCCCTTGTTTGCATTCGCTGCAGCAGCAGCAGCAACAGCAACAGCAGGAACAGCAGGAACAGGAACAGCAGCAGCAGGAACAGCAGCAGTTACTTCATCTTCTACTTTCTCTTCACTGTTGCCGTCGGTTGCAGTAGACTGATGGAGTTGAGTGACACTACACTCACCTTCTGTTGTTAATTCTGTTGAATTTCTGTCATCCGTTGCTGCTGCCGTTGCTGCTGCTGCTTCTCCTGTTGCTGCTGCAGTTGTGGTGTTGCTGCTGTGCTGGCTGTCTGCTGCACTGCTACTCTCAGCAGTTGGGCTACTACCTTCTTTTTCTGTGTTTTTATAAACATAATTAAATCCCCTTTCCATAATCTCCATCCTCTCTGCTGCACTCATTGAAAAGGGAATTGCAGACACCTAAAAATAACAAATCGACAAAAAAAACAGAAAGTGCTGTTTGCTTGTTGAAGGCACTGTATGCATCCTGTATATTATTATACCTCTAGAATATATTATGTCGATTTTATCTACTATATACACTCCTTTACATGGATCTCATATATATAATATATTTACTACCTGCATATCCCAATATTATTTAGATATGTGTGCATCTATATATATGTATGCGTGATGTATATCCTATTATACTGCCACATTTACAGAGAGGAAGTCTAACAGCGGTTAAACGAACATCCACTCAGGGTACAAGGTAATATATGTATATACATACATCTATCCATATATATAACTACATATTAATCTGTATAGCGGATTACATATATATATATATATATATACACCGAATAGTACAGAGTATATAATATATATATCTACCACAATACTGAGACACATTTGTCTTCCATTTCATCTATCTTCATATATAGATATGCGCAGGTTATATACAATAGATTTTATGTATTTATACTATATACATATTGCTCTTCTATACATTGTATAAATTGCCTGTTTGTATACCTATGTATATATATCATATATAGATGATATACATTATGCACACATATATTGTATTTTGTTTGTTCTATTATAAGTATGTGTCCCGTATTTACAGATAACAAGTAAAGTTGTTTATATTCATATTTATGGGATCATTCTGGGATGTATATAATTTAGTTTGTTGAGAAATTCAAGAAATGAACAACAACAAGCAGACAAGAATAAAGAACGAACGAAGAACTCAACAACATGTTAAATGAAGAAATATAAGATAAACATTGTTAGTTATGCTGCAGTCTGTTTAAGGATTGTAGACACCTTGCAAATTCATCATCTATTTATTGAAAATAAAAACCAAACCAACAACTAACTAAATAATAATAATAATAATAATATACTCTACTACCTCCACTATTTTGGATCTCTTTCCACTTATCTATTCCTATATTATTTGTACATTATTCATATAAACAATCTACACATGCATGCATGACTATTTCCGTCTATTTGTATGAGTTTTTTTCTTCTTTTTTCTATTTCCATTCATTTTCTTTCTCCTTTTATCTAACTTCATAAGTTGTATTTCTCGTTTGTTTTTCTTGCATATATATATATATATATATATATATATATATATATATATATATATATATATATATATATCTTGGGGTGTATTATGTATGCGTACCTGCAACGCGGTTTCCGTTGATCCGAATCGAACTTGAGGTACTTTCTTCAGAAGTTGAATCATCGAGTAGATGGTAGAGGGGCCAACAGGTGCAGATCCAAGGAGGAAGATGACTTCTTTAGGTTGTACAGCTTTCAAAAGTGTAGAATTAAAGTTGTGATCATTGAAAGGAAAACCTGAACTCATTAAGTTCCTAAGGAAATCGATGTGTCGAGACACCAGAGGGGCAACGACACGGTAGGGTGCCAATTCATCGTCACTTTTATTTTTTTGGAATTCTTTCTTTGATTCATTTGTTTCTAGTGATTCGTTTACTTGGTTTTCTTCTTTGGATCTTCCATTTGATTCATGATCTTCCTCTCTAATTTGCATTTCTCTCTTTCCTTCTTTCTTCTCATTCCCTTTATGTTTTCTTCTTTCGTTGTCTAAAGCTGCATTAGCCGCCGCCACAGACAACACCCGCCAGTAGGTCGTGCGGTATCTGAAGAAAGCAAATGATATGAAATGAAGAAAAAGAGAACAGAGGAAGGAGAAAACACATGTAGAAACGTTTTTACTTTCATTCAACAAATTTAGAACAAACATTCAAAATGCAGATACTTTTCATTGAAATAAATGAATCGTCTGTAGCGCTGTAGTTATCTAAACGAAAGAGGAGTACTTAATCCCACATTCAGTTTTATAATTATATTATCGCTAGCTTTACCATTTACCATTAAAATTATGATGTGCATTGTTGTCTGTTTACCTGTCGATGAGGTGTATGCGAGCCAGTGGGTTTCTCAGTGCTGTATCGAAGATGACGGAAGTATTAACGTGATGAAAAGGATTTACAGCAACAAAATCAACATAAATATCTTCATTAGAGCTGTTATTGCTGTTGCTATTGCTGCCGTTGCTATTGCTGTTGTTATTGTTGTTGCTGTTGTTATTGCTGGTGTTGCCGTTGTTGTTGCCTGTTGCTGCATCCTCAGATGTTGTGTTTGATTGCTCTTCATTATTATTTACTATTTTTTGTGTTTTAGAGGCCCCCACAGCATCCATGATACAGAGAGAGGCCGTTTTCATGTTGCTGAGGGAGAAACAAGAGACAAAGAATGAGTAAATAAAACAGAATAATAAATCGAACACACAGTGATAGAAAAGTATAAACAAATGCATGCAGACGCTTTGTAACGCATTTAGTGATGTAAAGATTAATCATGATAAATTATGAAAAGAGAACAAGCAAAAACAAACGGGGTGTACTTTAATATATATACATTTAAATGTATACATACACAAACATACATACATGCTTCTGTATATAAAGAAGTAAACAAGAAAAAATATATCATTTAATTTATTATTAAATTAAATAATATATTTAATTATAATTTAATTTATTATTTAATAAGAACAATGTATTTATTTGTTTTCTTTTCTCAATTTCCTACTTGTAAGAAAGTCGAACAGCCTTGGGCTGACTGGTTGTGCCTGAGGTGAAGACGATCTACAGAAACAGCAGAAGAAAGAAAACAAGGAGGATAAATGTATAAAATAAGAAACAAATTAAACGTAAAGTATTACTATTTATTATTATATATTATTATTACTAACTTATTCTTCAAAATAATGGAACATGGCTGTCTGTTTATCTATATCCTCCTATTATTTATTAATTATCTTAGTTTGTTTATCTATCTTTTTTTTGTTTTGTCTAATGATTGTTTGATTTAAATTAATAACTTAATATCTTCGATTCAATCTAATTGTTTACTCTCGTACCCTTCTCTTGTAGTTTTGTTTTGCTTTACACTATCTCATTTAACATAATTTAATCTAGTATAAACTACATTTAAATTAGATTAAATTAAATTAAAATAAATTAGAATAAATTAAACTATATTAAAATAAAATAAATTAAATTAAAATAAATATAGTAAATATAGACTGTCTCCTTACCAACTGTTCCTGTTCTCCTGTGTTTGTTATTATATTTTTATTTTTATAATTAAAAATAAAATTGTTTATCTCCTTCTCTATTTCTTCTTCTGTATAATTTCTCAAAATTTCTTCTTTCTTTATAACTTCCGAACAGCGAAGAATCTGCAAATACAAATAAAATAAAATACTAACACACTTAACACATTCAATCTACTTATCTCTACTTCTATACAGATAATATATATTTATATGTATTATATTACATTTTATATTACATTTTATTATATATATATATATAATACATATTATGGTTTTATATTCATATGCGTATATAATGATGCATGAACACATGTGCATTTATCTCTCTCTCTCTCTCTCTCTCTCTATATATATATATATATATATATATATATATATATCGATAGATACAAGATATACGAAATGCCTAGTATATATTTAATATATAACGCCTATAATATATATAACAGATATAATATATATTATAATCTATATAAAACAAATAATATCTCTCTATCTATCTACCTCCATATATATGATACATATGCATAATAGATATAATATATAATACATAATATATATATATATATATATATATATATATATATATATATATATATACAATATGCATATATATAATATGTATGTATAACAATAGGTCTCATAGAAATACACCCTCCATACAACTTCACTAAGGAGAAGTTAAAGACAGAGAACTCTCAAAATACAGCATATTATTTGTTTATATATATATATATATATATATATACATATGTATATATATAATTGTTATTATTATTATTATTATTATTATTATTATTATTATTATTATTATTATTATTATTATTATTATTATACTTTACAGTTTGTCGGATCTGTATTTTTGATAGTTTGTATTTTGGTAGGAGAGAAGAAGTTATCATAAATCAAGCAAATACAACTAGCTGTCTTCAACTTATACATTATACGCTCAGCGCTGTTGTTAACAAACAACACAAATAAATAAATAAATAAATAAATTAAATAAATAAATAAATAAGTAAATAGATAAATAAATAAATAAATAAATAAATGCATTAATAAATTAATAAATTAATAAGCTATTAGATGAAAGAGGAAGTAAGTGTATGCATTTAGAAACATAAATATATATTTTATATTTATATATGATTATACAAATATTTATTTATCTTTTTATTATTATCTATTGGGATATGCATATTAAAAACAATTTCATTTGTTTATATATATATATATATATATATATATATATATATATATATATATATATATATATATATATATATATATATATATATATATATATATATATATATATATATATTACAGAGTGAGAGAGAGAAGTACCAAATAAGCTGTTGTAGACACCACAACCAAACAGAAACAAATACAGGAAAAACATAAATATTAATTTTAAATATAAAATTAATTTTTATTTGTTTGTAAAAACAAACAAACTAAAACTCGCAAACAGAAGAAAGATATTAATAATATAATTTATAATGTAAGGAGATTATGATAAGAAAACAAATTGTAGGCTTAGTATTATATTATTATTTAACAATAACAAAGCAAACAAAACATTAATTTAATTTAATAATAATTTAATTTAATTTAATTTTGTTTAAATTAAATTAAATTAAATTAAATTAAATTAAATTAAATTGGACTAAATTAAATTAAACTAAATTAAATTAAATTAAATTAAATTAAATTAAATTAAATTAAACTAAATTAAATTAAATTAAATTAAATTAAATTAAATTAAATTAAATTAAATTAAATTAAATTAAATTAAATTAAACTAAATTAAATTAAACTAATTGTTTAATCATTAATTTTATTTTTTTCAAACAATTCTCCAACAAATTTCCCCTTCAGCCACACCATCACCCATCGACACCCAAGTGTAATAATTAATTAATTAATTAATTAATTAATTAATTAATTAATTAATTAATTAATTAATTAATTAAACAATTAATTAATTAATCATCCCTCATCGACACCCAAGTGTATGTATTAATTATTTAATTAATTAATTAATTTATTTAATTAATTAATTAATTAATTAATTAATTAATTAATTAATTAATTAATTGTTTATTTATTTATTTATTTATTTAATTAATTAATTAAATAATTAATTAAT
>OY986946.1:2139169-2146669 GCA_963920595.1 Eimeria praecox | reverse complement strand
GGCGAGTGAGGTTATCTGCTGCTTCAGCTGCTGCTGTTGTATCGCTTCAGCAGCAGCAGCAGCAGCATTTACGCAGCAGCTGCTGCAGTTGCTGCTGCTGCAAGAGCAACAGCAGCAGCAGTTGCTGCTGCTGCTGCTGGATGATTCTATTTTGTGTTTTTGTTTCTCCTGTTTAATTATATTTCTAATTTGAATATTTCAATTATTTATTTTTCTTTAATTTGACAGAGTTGCCGACAGAATCGACAGTAAGAAGACAGAGATGCACTAAGCAGGTGTACGTACACCCCGTTAGAATTAACACCCATGAAAATATCTTTTATTTATTTATTTTGATTCTTTCAAACATAAATAAAAATAAAAAGAAGAAAAGAAGAAAAAAACAAACAAATGCATGCGCAAAGAGAGCAGATCTGCTCATGTAGGAAGAAGATAGTATAATTGTATATTTGTGTATAACGTCTTATATGCATATTATAGATAAAATATACTACATACAATATGTGTATAATATATATTACATAGATTATATATACTGTGTATACTATATAGTACATATATAGTATACATATAGTATATATATATATATATATATATATATATATATACTATATGGATACTATATACATTCTATAGCATATATTATATACAGTGCACATAGTAATATAATTAATATATTCAAGTTAGACTACGACATGTACAAATATCTCAAACTCTTAATTCAGGTGTCTATACACCCCGTAATATCAAAGAAATCAACAATAAGAAAAGAAAGAAAGAGTGAAGGAGAGAGAGAGAGAGAGAGAGAGAGAGAGAGAGAGAGAGAGAGAGAGAGAGAGAGAGAGAGAGAGAGAGAGAGAGAGAGAGAGAGAGAGAGAGAGAGAGAGACAGAGACAGAGACAGAGACAGAGACAGAGAGAGAAGGAGAGAGAGAAAGAGAAAATAGAAAAAGTTGTTTATTTTCGACTAAGTCTGAACTGTACAGACACCACAATTAAATCTGTGCTACAGCAGTCTTTCAGCTACCGTTGATAAGGTTAGAAATCTCGTAGAAGAATTAGGGTTTAGGGTTTAGGGTTTAGAGTTGGGGGTTTAAGGTCTACTAGGGTTTAGGGTTGAGCTTAGATTCTACGGGTGTAGGATATAGGGTTTAGCGTATACGGTATAGCGTAACGGTTTTGGGTTTTACATCTATTATTAGGGTTTAGGGTTTGGGGTTTAGGGTTTAGGGTTTAGGGTTTAGGGTTTAGGGTTTAGGGTTTAGGGTTTGTAGATATGGGCATAGAGGGACTGAGGAGTTTGATTTCTTGTTATTTTCTTATTCTTTTTTTTGTTTATGATTTTGCTTCGAGTGATTGATGCAACAACAACAACAACAACAACAACAACAACAGCAGCAGCAGCAGCAGCAGCAGCAGCAGCAGCAACAAAAGCAGCAAATGTTTTCAATATGGGGCTCTTTTCTTATATTTTTCTTGTATTTAGCGTTTTATACAGCAGATTTTGAGGTGTACGTACACCTGAAACAACGTTGCGGTGTTTCTTCTCCTGCTGACGGCCGCTGCCGACAGATCGAAGGCACCCCTGATCTATTGAATAAAACCTTTTTCCTTTTTATTTTTTAAATGTAAAATAGTTAATATGTTTTATTTCACACAAAAACGAAGAAAAATCTGAAAATTACGGCTTGTTTAGCTCTTGATCTGTGTAGACAGTCTAGCTCGAAACCGAGGCGTATATGGACTAGAGCCATCCTTCACTGGGGTTATGGCCCCTTGTTCTGTTGCAAATTAACTAATTAAGAAGGATAAATAATTATTTAGACTTAATTTGTTTTCTTTATGTTTTTTCAATTCTCGATAGTTCGTTGCGCCTGCGCCTAGCGACGTTTTCGCTCGATGGAGCGCGCGTGTGGCGCAGTCGATGTTGATCTATGAGATCTATTAGAAGATATATATGAATAATATATGGATTGATAAGAATAATTAAATATAAGAAGGAAAAGCATCAAAATAATATCAAAAAATCATTTAATTTCATACATTTCTACATCGCTTTCATCATACAGCCAGCGGTAACACGCTAGCGAACCAATGGTCTCCTGACTCTCCCTAGCGGTGGTTAGTTAGTTATATCTATGCGAGTGTTTGATAGTGTGTTTGAATCTATCGCGCTCATCACAATTCTTGTTTTTATCTTTATTGTTGTAGAAGATTATATATATTATTAAATTTACTTCTACTTGTACTTGTGGTGTGTGTTTTGAGTGCGTTGCTGCCTCGCTTCTTCTTCTTCTTCTTCTTGCTGTTGTTGTTGCTGCTGTTCTTCTTCTTCTTTCTTTCTGTGCTACTATGAATTCCATATTCATAAAGGGCCTTGGCGCCCTTGTTGCTGTAGCTGCCTTCAGCAGTGAAGCAGCAGCAGCAGCAGCAGCAGCAAGCAACAGAAATGAGTTAGGTATATCTCGTCCTCTTGGTGGTTTGAGAGGATCTCTTGGTGCTTTAAATAACGGCAGCATCAGCAGCAGCGAGCAAAGCAGCAGCAGCAGCAGCAGCAGCAGCAGCAACAATGGTGGAGGTGAGGGAGTGCTTGATGAGCCGGCAACGATAGAGTTAGCTGCTGTTGCTCTATCTAGTATAAATACATTCTGGCTCTCTCTATCTCCTGCAGCACGTGACGAGTTATTAAACGAAGTAAACAACAGCGCACAGGAAGAATTGCTGAAAGAAGAAGAGAATATCATCAACAGCATCAGCAGCAACAGCAACAGCAACAGCAGCAACAGCAGCAGCAACAGCAGCAGCAGCAACAACACTCCTCTCCTTCGTCTTCCTGTTCGTTTATCTAACAACAATAATTTACAAGAATTGTTAAGAGGGAATCGTAGATTGACTGAAGATGCGGCCTTCTTGCGAGTCCTCCAACGTCTTGAGGAGAGCAACAACAGCAGCAGCAGCAGCAGCAGCAGCAACGGCAGCAGCAGCAGCAGCAACGGCAGCAGCAGCAGCATCAGCAGCACAAGCACTGCTAGCCCTTCTGATATTGAACTCAGCAGCAGCACACTTGCTGCGTCTCTTCTTCAATCTTCTTCTACTGAAGCCAGTAACAACCTGCTGCTTCACTCCACATTATCTGCTGCTGCAGATGACAGCAGCAGCAGCAGCAGCAGCAGCAGCAGCACGCTAGCAGCAGCAGACTTGAACAGCAGCAACGACTTGAGTGCCATATCTCTCTCTCCCGAGGTATTCGAGATAGATCTAATTGAATCTAATGATGATGACAGCAGCAGCAGCAGCAGCAGCAATGAGGAAGATGCTCTCTCTAAGCTGCAGCAGCAATTAGGAGATTTAGATATAAATGAAGACGACGTTATTCTTGCTTTTCGTGCATTCGTGAGAAGATATAAAAATTATTTGAACGAGTTTGATGCACAGTTACAACAGTACGTCCAGAGCGAAGCATTCGATCAACAACTACAACAATTAAGAGAAGCAATCAAACAATATGAAGATAAACACGGACTTCCTAGCAGCAGCAGCAGCAGCAGCAGCAGCAGCAATGGCAGCAGCAGCAGCAGCAGCAATGACAGCAGCAGCAGCTCTTCTACAGAAGCAGCAACAGAAGAACACGATGATGATGATGATGATGATGATGAAGAAGATAATAATAAAGAAGAAATAAACGGACAGGGGGAAGAAGAAGAAGACAGCAGCAGCAGCAGCAGCAGCAGCAGCACTTCTACCTCTACAGCAGCACCTGCAGAAGCTTCTTCAACCCTCGAAGGAGAGCATAGCAGCAGCAGCAGCAGCAGCAGTATTGCAGCAGAAGCTGAAGAACACAGCAGCAGCAGCAGCAGCAGCACTGAAGCAGCAGCAGCAGAACACCTCAGCAGCAGCAGCACCAGCAGCAGCAGCAGCAGCACAGAAGCCCCCCGTCGTCGTCTTAGTGCTGTAGAAGAAGATAAGAAGGAAGAAGATAAGAAGGAAGAAGATAAGAAAGAAGAAGACAGCAGCAGCAGCAGCAGCAGCAGCACAAGCACAGCAGCACCAGAGGAGCTGGCTAGCACTCTTGCTGACATCCTCAGCAGCAGCAGCAGCACTGCAGCAGCAGCAGCAGAACACCTCAGCAGCAGCAGCAGCAGCACGGAAGCAGCAGCAGCAGACCACCTCAGCAGCAGCAGCAGCACAGAAGCAGCAGCAGAGCATCTCAGCAGCAGCAGCAGCGCCGCAGCAGCACGCCGCATACTAGCTGAAGAAGAAGCCAGCAGCAGCAGCAGCAGCAGCAGCACGTCAACAGCAGCACCTATCGATTCCGAGACCACTATTGCTGCTATCCTCAGCAGCAGCAGCACCGAAGCAGCAGCAGCAGAACATCTTCTTAGCAGCAGCAGCACAGCAGCAGCAGCAGCAGAAGAGCACCTCAGCAGCAGCAGCACCGAAGCAGCAGCAGCAGAACATCTCCTCAGCAGCAGCAGCACAGCAGCAGCAGCAGAAGAAGATCTCAGCAGCAGCAGCAGCAGCACTGCAGCAGCACGCCGTATGCTAGCCGAAGAAGAAGCCAGCAGCAGCAGCAGCAGCAGCAGCAGCACCTCGACAGCAGCACCAAGCGAGTCTTCTACAACTCTTGCTGCTATCCTCAGCAGCAGCAGCGAAGAAGCTGAGCATATCAGCAGCAGCAGCACTGCAGCAGCCGAAGAACACAGCAGCAGCAGCACTGCAGCAGCAGAAGAACACAGCAGCAGCAGCAGCAGCAGCACTGCAGCAGCACGCCGCAGACTACGTGTAGCCGAAGAGGAATCGAGCAGCAGCAGCAGCAGCAGCAGCACAACAACAGCAGCACCAAAGGAGGAGCTCTCTAGCACTCTTGCTGCAGACCTCAGCAGCAGCAGCAGCACTGCAGCAGCAGACCTCCTCAGCAGCAGCAGCACTGCAGCAGCAGACCTCCTCAGCAGCAGCAGCACTGCAGCAGCAGACCTCCTCAGCAGCAGCAGCACCGCAGCAGCAGAACATAGCAGCAGTAGTAGTAGCGAGGCAGCAGAACACCTCAGCAGCAGCAGCACAATCTCGGCTTAAGTATATACTATGATTGTACGCAGCGAACAGCAGCAGCAGCAGCAGCAGCAGCAGCAGCAGCAGCAGCATTATCACCTGCAGCAGCAGCAGCAGCAGCATCGTGTGTCGCGAGAGAAAGCTAATAATATAGTTTTCTCTTGTTGTATGCTGAAGCACCTGCCTATACACCCGAGCAAATCAGGTTGTATGGATATATAATATTATAATATAACCCTAAACCCTAAACCCTAAACCCTAAACCCTAATGATTAGGGTTTATTAGGGTAGGGTTTATTATTGGGGTTTAGGGTTTTAATATTATAATATTTATATATATATATCCTTAGGAGCAACAGCATAAACAACAAACCCTAAACCCTAAACCCTAAACCCTAAACCCTTGGGGGTTTAGGGTTTAGGGCTCTCAGCGTTGTTTGTTATGATTACTTGCTATATCTTAATTAATTAGATTAATATAATTAATTATATTAATTATAATTATTAATATTATAGAAACAAATAGTAGGCTGTCTTGCTGCTGCTGCTGCTGCTGTTTTGCTGCTGCTGCTGCTGCTTTGCTGCTGCTGTTAGTCCTAAACCCTAAACCCTAAACCCTAAACCCTAAACCCTAGAGCAGCAGCTAGTTAGAGATACATACATCTCAGCCCCGTTGATTCTTCTGCTGCTCCTGCTGCTGCTGCTCCTGCTGCTGCTGCTACTTCTGCTGCTGCTACTTCTGCTGCTGCTGCTGCTGCTGCTACTTCTGCTGCTGCTGCTGCATGCGCCTGATTGCTTCAGCACTTTTCGCGGGGCACAGCAGCAGAGGCTGAGGCAGAAGACTCTCCTCCCTCACACGCCATACAAACTGAAAACAAAACCCTAAACCCTAAACCCTAGACCCTAAAACTAATATATATATATATATCATATATATATGTGATATATGGATATATATATATATATATATATATATATATATATATATATATATATATATCAACAGCAGCAGCAACAACAACAACAACAACAACAACAGCAGCAACAACAAACAACAACAGCAACAACACAACAAACAACAACAGCAACAAAACAACAGCAACAGCAACAACAAACAGCAACAACAGCAGCAACATCGACAACAACAGCAGCAACATCGACAACAACAGCAGCAACAACAACAACAACAGCAACAACAACAGCAGCAACAACAACAGCAGCAACAGCAGCAGCCTCATCTAACATTCGGTTGTGTGTATATGTGCATCTTGATTTTTGCTGCGGCAGTTATCGTCAGCCAACCAAATTCCCCCAACTGTAAATCAAATGCTCCTTCGAACCAACCTCGACCCTTCACCTGCAGCAGCAGCAGCAGCAGCAGCAGCAGCAGCAATAGCAGCAGTTAAGTAGTAGTAGTAGTAGTATATATATATGTATATATATATATATATATATATATATATATATATATATATATATATATATATATATATATATATATAGTAGGATTACCTCGAGTGTCTGATGAGACGATATAAGAAGAGGAGAGCTACCACCACCACCAGCAGCAGCAGCAGACGAAGATAATTTGCTGCTGACACACACAGCAGCAGCAGCAGCAGCAGTAGCAGCAGCAGTAGCAGCAGCAGTAGCAGCAGCAGCAGCAGCTAAATACAAAATCGCATCTAGAGAGATACACACTAGTAGGTTAATGCATACACTGCAGCAGCAGCTGCTGCTGCAGCAGGAGCAGCAGCAGCAGCAGCTGCTGCTGCTGCTGCTTCTACCGTAATAGAGATAAACTAAGCAGCATATACACCCGAGAAAACTATTATATACTTTTGTTTGTTTATTTATTTATTAAAGATTTATATATTTACGTATATAATAAATATATTACATTTATTCATAAAAAATAAATAATATATACATACATACATATACATACATATATATATATATATATAATATATCTATATCTATATATCTAGCTATATCTATATCTACATCTATATCTATATCTACATCTATATCTATATCTATATATCTATATCTATATATCTATATCTATATATCTATATCTATATCTATATCTATATATACATATATATATATATACATATAAAAATATTATTTTTAATAAATAAAATATAATTAAAGGAGAAGCCATCAACTTACTTATGTTCTTCTGATGATAAGATATGCTCTTGTTGCTGCTGCAGTATTTCCTGCTGCTGCTGTTGTTGCTGCTGCTGCTGTTCCTGCTGCTGCTGCTGCTGCTGCTGCTGTTGCTGCTGCTGCTGTTGCTGCTGCTGCAGCATCTGCATCACTGTCTGTTTATTTAATATTTTGATTGGTATTGTTTTATTTATCATAAGAGAAACAAACAAAGGGAGATCGGAGTTGTACATACACCCGAAACGGCCGATAGATATTCCTTCGCCTTTGTTTA
>OY986946.1:2124169-2126669 GCA_963920595.1 Eimeria praecox | reverse complement strand
AGTTATGTGAAGAAGGTTTCAATTGCTCTTTATATTGGGAGAACGAAGATATAAGGACTTACGTTTCAGTCGTTCCAACATCTGCACATACAGGGGAAGGCGTAGCGGATTTAATTAATTTGATTTGTTTATTAAATCAAGATTTTATGAAGAAGGATATTATCAAAGTTCCCTCCATATTCTTAACAGAAGAAGAAAGAGAGAAACATGAAGATATACAAACCATACAAGGAGCGAGACCTTTGCAATGTACGATATTAGAAGTGAAGGCTATTGAGGTACACACTAGGCTGCTGCTGCTGCTGCTGCTGCTGGAGTTGTTGCTGCTGCTGCTGCTGCTGTTGTTGTTGCTGCTGCTGCTGCTGGAGTTGTTGCTGTTGTAGTTGTTGCTGTTGTAGTTGTTGCTGCTGGTGTTGTTGTTGCTGCTGTTGGAGTTGTTGCTGCTGCTGCTGGTGTTGGAGTTGTTGCTGCTTCTGCTGGTGTTGTACTTGCTGCTGGTGTTGTACTTGTTGCTGCTGCTGCTGTAGTTGCTGCTGCTGCTGCTGCTGTACTTGTTGCTGCTGCTGCTGTAATTATTGTTGCTGCTTCTCCTCCTCCTATCGCTGCTGCTGCTGCTGCAATTGCTGCTGCTGCTGCTGCTGCTGCTGCTTCTTCAATGTTATGTGTCTTAGGGTTTAGGAACAACGATAGACGTGATATTAGTTCGTGGTATATTATATGAAGGCGATAAGATAGTGTGTTGCGGTTTAACAAAGCCAATCGTAACAACGATAAGAACGCTACTAACCCCACAACCATTGAAAGAATTGAGAGTGAAGGGCGACTACTCCTCACATACTTTCGTTGAAGCCGCCATGGGAGTTAAAATCGTTGCACCTGTGAGATCAAACAAAACAGAAAAAAAAAAGAAAGTTGTGGGGGGGGTGTGGGGGTGTGGGGTTGATGGTGGTGGGGTTGGTGGGGTTGTGGGGTTGGTGTTGATGTTGGTGGGGTTGGTGTTGATGGTGTTGGTGGGGTTGGTGTTGCTGCTGTTGTTGGTGTTGTTGGTTGTGCTGCTGTTGTTGCTGTTGCTGCAGCAGCTCATTTATCTATCGTGTGCGTGTGTTGCTGCTGCTGCTGCTTTCTCTTCTTCTTCTGCTTCTTCTTCTTCTGCTGCTGCTGCTGCTGCTGCTGCTGCTTCCTCTTCTTCTTCTTCTTCTGCTGCTGCTGCTGCTGTTGCTGCTGCTGCTGCTTCCTCTTCTTCTGCTGCTGCTGTTGCTGCTGTTGTTTCTTGTCTTCTCAGGGTTTAGACGAGGCAGTAGCAGGAACATCGTTATTAGTAGTAGAAGATAATGAAAAGATAAATGATTTAGAGGGAGAAGTTATGAAAGATATTAGTGCTATCTATCATAGCGTAGACAGCGCAGGTTGCGGTGTGTTTGTTGCTGCATCTACGCTGGGGTCCCTCGAGGCCCTGCTTTGTTATTTGGAGGAGTGCAAGATACCTGTAGTGGCTGTTAGTATTGGTCTGTCATTGGATTGATGTTGATGCTGTTGCTGCTGCTGTTGCTGCTGCTGCTGCTGCTGTTGTTGCTGCTGCTGCTGCTGCTGCTGTTGTTGCTGCTGCTGGTGGTGGTGGTGGTGGTGGTCGTGGTGTTGCTGTTTTTTTTTTCTGATGTTCTTGGGTTTATCTATTTATATTTTTATTTATATTTTTATTTATATATTTTTATTTATATTTATATTTATATTTGTATTTATATTTGTATTTATATGTATTTGTATTTATTTATATTTATATTTATTTGTTTTTATATTTATATTTATTTATTTTTATATTTATATTTATATTATTTCTACGATCCCACCTCAGTGTGTACAGCATAGAAGTATTTATCTATCTTCTGTGTTGATGAGGTCAGGTGGAACACAGACAGAGAGGAGACAGAAATAATAAATAACTAACCGTCTCATTTATATTATTTAGAGAGACAGTTAGAGTCTGTCTCTTCTGATATATCTATTTATATATTTATTTATTTGTTTATATATCTATCTATCTATCTATCTATCTATCTATCTATCTATATATATATATATATATATATATATATATATATATATATATATATATATCTTTTTTGTGTTTTGTTTCTTCGTCTCTGCCTCTCTCTCTCTTTGCTCTTGTCTCTGCTGCTGCTGCTGCTTCTGTTGCTGCTGCTGCTGCTTCTCTTGCTGCTGCTGCTGCTCGTGTTGCTGCTGCTGCTGCTTCTGTTGCTGCTGCTGCTGCTGTTTTCTGTTTCTTCCAGTTTGTTATACCTCAGTTCTCTATCATATTTATATATATTTATATTTATATTTATTTATATTTATTTATATTTATTTATATTTATTTATATTTATTTGTATTTATTTATATTTATATTATATCTACATCCCACCTCAGTGTGTACAGCATAGAAGTATTTATCTATCTTCTGTGTTGATGAGGTCAGGTGGAACACAGACAGAGAAGAGACAG
>OY986946.1:2109169-2111669 GCA_963920595.1 Eimeria praecox | reverse complement strand
GAACTGTTTCCGGGATAGGTAATAACATAGCAGCATCAAATAACAAACCAAAATCAAGATGCCAGAATTCGCCTGTCTCCTTTTCTAATAAAATATTATTTAAATGCCTATCTCCTAACCCCACAATATATCCTCCTATTGATGCAGCAGCAACCGATCCTGTATATCTTCTCCTCTTATGCTGCACTTCGCTGCTGCAGCAGCAAAATTCTAAAAAAAAGTAGGATAATACGGGGCGAAAGTGCAGACATATCATATCATATGTCTCTAGTAAACGCTCATCTAATAGACTCTGCTGCTGCTGCTGCTGCTGCTGCTGCTGCTGCTGCTGCTGCTGCTGTTGCTGCTGCTGCTGCTGTTGCTGCTGCTGCTGCTGCTGCTGTTGCTGTTGCTGTAGCTTTGCTGCTTCTTTAATTGCTGCTGTTCTAGCGTCTGCGAGCTTCTTACGACAATATTGTGGGGTCCAGTCTTGAGGTCTAAATCTTCTATGTGCTGCTGCTGCTGCTGCTGCTGCTGCTGCTGTTCGATCTCCTGCTGCTGCTGCTGTTGCTGCTGGAGAGCCTACAAGATATTCTCCTAGAGTAACGGCCCCACACACCCACTCTAACACCCCACAAAAAGGAGACAGGGGGACAACAGCATATGTTCGAAGTCGTATATTTGCTGCTGTTGCTGCTGCTGCTGCTGCTGCTGTTGCTGCAGCAGCAGCAGCAGCTCCAACTCTACCATGACCACGTAATGCTGCAGCAGAAGTTGCTGCAGGTGCAGGAGCAGGAGCAGGAGCAGCAGCAGCAACAGCAGCAGCAGCAAAGGTATGATTGAGAAGACAGAATAACTGTTGAGCGACTCTGTCTCTTCTCACATCATCCTCTTTACAAACCTCAAATATATTAAAACCTGTATGTGCTGCTGCAGCAACATACTTTGGTTTTGTTATACCGTTACCTAAGAAGGAAACAGCAATATCTAATTCTTCTTCTTCATTCAAACGGAGGCACTCTAAATGTTCTGTAGCCCACACACACAATAAACCCCTATCCTCCTCCTCCTGCTGCTGCTGCTGCTGCTGCTGCTGCTGCTGCTGCTGCTGCTGCTGCTGCTGCTGCTGCTGTGGTTGTAGTAGAGGTACAGAGCAATCTGCTTCTAAACGAGCAGCAGCAGACAGCAAGGGTAGTGCGCTGTCTCCTCTTTGAATTAGAGACACCGCAGTTTTATAAGATCTTAATCTACGTACATAGCTCATCAAATCTCCTCCTCCTGCTGCTGCTGCTGTTGCTGCTGCTGCTGCTGCTGCTGCTGCTGTTGCTGCAGGAGAGGTGTTCTTTGAATCACCTGCAGCAGCAGCAGCAGCTGCTGCAGCAGCTGCTGCTGCTGCAGAGGGCTCAATAGCTCCTGTGGCTCCACGCCTCCCAGCACGGCGGTGCAGCAATTGCTGCTGCTGCAGCTGCTGCTGTTGCTGCTGCTGCTGCAGCAACAGCTGCTGCTGCAGATCTGTCTCCTTAATTAGACAGATATCTTCATAGAGAGAAGTAACTGCTGCTGCTGCTCTTACGGCTTCATCGAGTGCGGGGTGAGAAGCAGCAATCTGCTGCAGCAGAAGCCCTGCTGCCTTGGCATTGCTGTTGCTGCGTCCTGTTGTTGTTGCTGCTGCTGCTGCTGCTGCTTCTCTGTGGGGTCCTGCAGCACCAGCAGCAGCAGCAGCAGCAGCAGCAGCAGCAGCAGCAGCAGGAATCCTATCATTTTTTTCTAAGGCGATCAGAGGCAGCAAAACAGAGAATGGTGCTCGACGCGCCAGAGCAAGAAGTACCTCTCTCACGCACTGCTGAAAGTCTGCTTCTCCCTGCTGCTGCTGCTGCTGCTGCTGCTGCTGCTGCTGCTGTTGCTGCTGTTGCTGCTGCTGCTGCTGGTGTTGGGGTTTATAGACAGCCAGACGTGAGACGATCTGGGGGACGAAGGGCAGCAGGTGTCTCAGATCTGCTGCTGATCGCAGACGTAGGGCTGTTGGCTCTGCAGCAGCAGCAGCAGCAGCAGCAGCAGCAGCAGGAGGAGGAGCAGCAGCACCAACAAGAGCACGTCGAATCGAAATGTTTATATTGGGTACGGAAGCCCCAAAACTAAACCAAAGAGACAGCAGACGCCCCACAGTTAGTGCTGCATGCGGTAGCTGACTATCACGGAGACAGTAAGAATAAAGAGCAGCAGCATCAGCAGCCAGTTGCTGCTGTCTTCGTATATTTTGCTGCTGTTTGTTTTGAAACTCGTGCTGCTCTTCAGGTGTCTGCAGCAGCAGCAACATATCTTCTTGTTGATCTGCTGCTGCTGCTGCAGTTAACGCATCATGCAGCAGCAGCGCCAGTCTTTGATGAGCAGCAACAGATTGGAGATGGAGACAGACAGCAGCAGCAATCTGTAGATATCGTTTATTTGCTGCTTCCTCATTTATATAACAGCCCATATATAACCATTCTCCACAGCAGCAAAGACATTCACACAGAGATTG
>OY986946.1:2096669-2099169 GCA_963920595.1 Eimeria praecox | reverse complement strand
GTGGGGCCAAGCAACAGCAGCAAGCTCAGCAGCTAAGGAGCTGCAGAGACACCGAACTGCAGCACACAAACAAACAACACTTCCTCTCCTGCTGCTGCTGCTGCTGCTGCTGTTGCTGCTGCTGCTGCTGCGCCTGCTGCTGCGGGCCTTGCTGCTCTTTGCGTGGGTCTTCCTGGGGAGTGGCTAGTCTTGCTGCTGCTGCTGCTGCTATTGCTGCTGCTGCAGCTGCTGCTATTGCTGCTGCTATTGCTGCTGCTGCAACTGCTGCTGCACCGCAGGCAGTGCTGCTAAGTGTAACAATGAGGGTAAAGGGCTGTTGCTGCTGCTGCTGCTGCATGCAGCAGCACCAGCAGCATCTAGAGAGAGAGCTAGAAATATAAACTCACGGTCTTCACTGCCCAACTCCATCCAGGCAGGAGCAGCAGCAGCAGCAGCAGCAGCAGCAGCAGCAGATCTATCTCCAGAGCTGTTCGGGAGCAGCGCGCGCAGCAGCCAGGCAGCAACTGAGCCCGCAGCAGCAAGACAACGAAGAAATTCTCTTCCTGCTTCGCCTCCAACCCCACACAGCAGCAAAGGGTGTGCTGTATCTGCAGCAGCAGCAGCAGAAGCAGCAGAAGCAGAAGCGGCAGCAGCAGCAGCAGAAGCAGCAGAAGCAGAAGCAGCAGCAGCAGCAGCAGCAGCAGTGAATACTCCATCTTGTTAAGAAGGAGGTGCAGCAGCACATGTCCCTGCAGCTCGAGTTGTTGCTGCGGCACTTGTATTTGCTGCTGCTGCTGCTGCTGCTGCTGCTATTTCTATTGCTGCTGTTGCCGCTGCTGCTGCTGCTGTTGCTGCTGCTGCTGCTGTTGCTGCTGACCTTGAGGGGAGAGAGGCACTAGGATGGCAGTGACAATGTGGAACGACAGTTCTGCTGCTGCTGCTGTGGGGCCCCACACGAAGCAGGAAGCAGCTAGTTGTCGACGAAGACACCGCAGCACTCGCAGCAGCGCAGCAGCAACAGCAGCAGCAGCAGCAGGAACAGAGAAAAGGAGAGTGGCACAGAGACAAACAAACCACGACAGCACCGCCTGTGAAACAACAGCAGCAACAGCAGCAGCAACAACAGCAGCAGCAGCAACAACAGCAGCAGCAGCAACAACAGCAGCAGCAGCAGCAACAGCAGCAGCTAGGGAGTTGTAAGAGCTTATCCTTATATAAAGCTAACAGTGTAGAAGACACAAGAACTGAGGAGATATCGTCTCTTCAAAGCTTAGGGTTTAGGGTTTAGGGTTTAGGGTTTAGGGTTTAGGGTTTAGGGTTTAGGGTTTAGGGTTTAGGGTTTAGGGTAGGACCGGCTGGAGGAGGGCGAGGAGGCAGTCTGAGCAGAGCAACAAGGATGCTGCTGCTGCTAGCTGCAGCAGCGGACTCAAAGTCAAGCTCTTGTCTCCTCTGCAGCGCATTGCTTCGAGTTGCTGCAGCAAGAAGAAACACAGAACGAGAGGCAGCAGACGATAGCCCTGCTGCTGTCTGCATAGCGGCAGCAGCTGCTGCACGTGCTGCTCCATTAAACTGCTGCTGCTGCTGCTGCTGCTGCTGCTGCTCCTGTTGCTGTTGCTGCTGCTGCTCCTGCTGCTGCTGCAGCTGCCGATAGCAAACTCGTGCAGCAACGCCAAAACAGCCACGATGCCATCCAGTCCCTGCTGCTCCTTATCCTGCCCCTGTTGCTGTTGCTGCTGCTGCTGCTGCAGTTGCTGCTGCTGCTGCTGCTGCTGCTGCAGGGAGCTGCTGCTGGTTCTCGAAGGAGCAAGAGAGAAGAGGACGATCGACTGCAGCAGCCACCGCAGCACTGAATACTGCGACGGCAGCAAAGACACAGCAGCAGCAGCAGCAGTAGCAGCAGCAGCATCTACTGCTGCAGTAGGGCCCGGGTGCCCATAGTCAGGCGAGCCTTGCTGCTGCTGCTGCTGCTGCTGCTGCAGCAGTCTTGCTGCTGCACCTGATTCAAGAGTGCTGCTGCTCATGAAGCTGTCGCTCGCAAAGCCCCAAATATCGCCAGCAGTTGTGTCTTCAAAAACACTTCGCTGCTGCTGCTGTTGCTGCTGCTGCTGCTGCTGCTGCTGCTGCTGGAGTCCTGCAGGTAGAATGAGGGGTAGAGAGAGGTGTCTCCTTCCAACGAGGAGGCGCAGCAGCGGCAGCAGCAGCAGCTGCAGCTGCAGCTTCGAGAAGACAACTAACGAGGAAGACACATACGGCTCGGGTGTTGCTGCTGCTCCATCTGTTCTATATGCTGCTGCTGCTGCTGTTGCTGCTGCTGCTGCTGCTGCTGCTGCTGTTGGTGGCTCCCCAGCAAAGCTCTTTGCTAGTTGCTGCAAATCCTGATCCCCGTTGCTGCAGCCTCCGTGCTGCAGCAGCAACAGCCACGCTTCAAAAGGACAGCTGCTGCTGCTGCTGTTGCTGCTGCTGCTGTTGCTGCTGCTGCTGTTGCTGCTGCTGCTGCGGCTGGCGTATGCCTTGCTGCAGC
>OY986946.1:2044169-2091669 GCA_963920595.1 Eimeria praecox | reverse complement strand
CAGCAGCAGCAGCAGCAGCAGCAGCAGCAGCAGCAGCAGGAGCCACGCAATAACCACCTCTTGTGCCAGCAGCAGCAACAGCAGCAGCACCAACTGCATGCAGCAGCACTAAGAACAGGTAGAGCTACTCTTGTCGCAGCAGCAGCAGCAAAAGCAGCATGAGCTTCAGCTGTGGCAGCAGCAACTGCAGCAGCAGCAGCAGCAGAACCAGCAGCAGCAGCAGCAGCAGCAGCAGCCAAGTCTACCTTTTCTCGCCTGTGGTAGTCTGTCAACAATTTTCGAATGATTCAGCAGCAGCTGCAGCACTCTGCTGCAGCTCTTCTCCCATTCTGCTGCTGCTGCTGCTGCAAGGGCTCCTTTTGCTGCTGCTGCTGAGTGCTGCTGCTGCTCAAGGAGCAGGCGGGTCCTGCTGCTGCTGTTAACGTGCTGCAGCAGCAGCAGCACAGCTTCAATAGCTCTATCTAGTAGTTCTGCTGCAGCAACAATATCTTCTTCTTCTATTCCTGTTTCAAAGACAAGACGCAAGCAACAATCTGCTCTGTTAACTACAGAGAGCAGCAGCAAGCCATCGCGTGCTGAGATCGCTGAGGGCCCCTTCCTCTGCTGCTGCTGCTGCTGCTGCTGCGATGAAGGCAGCGATCGCAGCAGCTGCTGCAGCGCAGCCGCAGCAGCATTCTGCTGCACCGATACCAGAAGCGAGACACTACATCCTCTATATCCCCCGCTGCTGCTGCTGCTGCTGCTGCTGCTGCTGCTGTTGTCTAACGCATCGAGGACCTGCTGCATCTCCCTCCGATAGTCGGTGGCGCTGCGAGCTGCTGAGAGGCCCGCAAGGGCCCGCTGGATGGCTCCCCTCATCCCTGCAGCAGCAGCTGCTGCACCAGCAGCAGCAGCAGCAGCAGCAGCAGCAGCAGCAGCAGCAGCGGGGGGCCCCTAGGGGCCCCTTAAGAATCTTCTGGCTGTTGCAGCAAAGACGGTGTAGGTTGTTTGCTGTCTGTCGCCGTAGGCTGAGATCTTGAGGCAGGTCGAGTGTATACACAGAAACCAATTTTACGGTATCGACCTGCTGCTGCTGCTGCTGCTGCTGCTGCTACTGCTGCTGCTGCTGCTGCTTCTCCTGCTGCTGCTGCTCATGATGGTGTTACTGATACTGCAGCTGACGCTGCTGCTGGTCCTCTTGATGTTGCCGCTGCTGCTGCTGCTGCTGCTGCTGCTAATTCTGCTGCTGCCCTGCTCCAGCTCCAGCTCCTGTTGCTGCTGCTGCGGCTGCTGTTGCTGCTGCTGCTGCTGCTGCTGCTGCAGGAAGGCTCATAGCTGGTTCTATTGAGTTGAAATACATTAAACGAGTCAGAAAAGTAGTTGTTATTTGAATAAATAAATATATATTATAACATAGCAATACCCTGTGGGGCCCCCGTGCTGCTGTCGGCGGCGAGTCGTCGGGGGCCCCTGGGGTTGAGGGAGAGGAAGAATATGTTATTTGTATGCAATTTAATTCTTTTAATTTATTTTATTTAAATAAAAACAACAAAATAAAGTCATTACGAGTATATCTTCTCCCTTCTATCGCCGCCATCGTATGTTCCCTCACCGGGCACACACGCTAATGTTGTATGGAAACACAACGACAGCTTAGGGTTTAGGGTTTAGGGTTTAGGGTTTAGGGTTTAGGGTTTAGGGTTTAGAGGTTAGGGTTCAGGGCTTAAGGTGTAGGGTTTAGGGTTCAGAGTTCATAGTCAAAGAGGGAGGCTTAACTGTTTTACCCTCACGATTCAATACCTACGATTAAACCATGAAGCCCTAGGGTTTAGGGTTTAGGGTTTAGGGTTTAGGGTTTAGGGTTTAGGGTTTAGGGTTTAGGGTTTACGCACTAGGATATGCATCTCAGCCCTCAGGTAAGAGCGACTAGGCCTCAAGCTTAAGATTTTTGCTTTGGGGTTGAGAGTAACTTCTCAACATTTTGCTTAGGATTTAGGGTTTAGGGTTTAGGGTTTAGGGTTTAGGGTTTAGGGTTTAGGTTGAGTAGTCAGACGAGGGGTGATTCGTCTTTTCATTTGATTTGTTGATTAGTAAAAGAATATGTGTTTACACTAACATATATCTTATCTTTTTGTCTGCTTAGGGTTTAGGGCTTAGGGTTTAGGGTTTAGGGTTTAGGGTTTAGGGTTTAGGGTTTAGGTTGAGTAGTCAGACGAGGGGTGATTCGTCTTTTCATTTGATTTGTTGATTAGTAAAAGAATATGTGTTTACACTAACATATATCTTATCTTTTTGTCTGCTTAGGGTTTAGGGCTTAGGGTTTAGGGTTTAGGGTTTAGGGTTTAGGGTTTAGGGTTTAGGTTGAGTAGTCAGACGAGGGGTGATTCGTCTTTTCATTTGATTTGTTGATTAGTAAAAGAATATGTGTTTACACTAACATATATCTTATCGTTGTTTTGTCTTCCTTTGTTTCCTCTCTTCTGTTGCTCTGAGCTTTAGGGTTTAAGATTTGTTGTTGTTTCTATTCTGTACAGGGTTTAGGGTTTAGGGTTTAGGGTTTAGGGTTTAGGGTTTAGGGTTTAGGGTTTAGGGTTTAGGGTTTAGGGTTTAGGGGAGCAGCTTCCTTTTCTGTTATTTTCTTTGGGTGTTAAAATAGACAAATAGTTGAATATATGAACAAAGGTTAGCTGCTGCAAGATGATTAGCAGCAACAGCAGCAGCAGCAACAGCAGCAGCAGCAACAACAGCAGCAGTAGCAGCAGCAGCGTATGCTGCTGCTGCTGCTGCTGCTGCTGCTGTTTAATCAGCAAAGCGAAGGGCTTCAGGTCTCAGCTTGTATGTGTCGCTAGCACTAACTAAGTGCATCGCCCATTTCTTAAACAACTCCAGAACGTCTTGGAGAGACGGGGCTTCCTGCGCATGCAGGCATGCGAGGCATATATATACATATATATATATATATATATATATATATATATATATATATATATATATATATATATATATATATATATATACCCCTTAATTTTTTTTTACAAACCCAACAAACATAAAAATAACTGCCTCTGACAAAGTTTAGGGCTTATAGTTTAGGGGTTAGGGTTTAGGGGTTTTAGGGTTTAGGGTTTAGGGTTTAGGGTTTAGGGTTTACTTGTTCCATCTCCCCCAGAGCTGTAGCGAGGGTTGCGGCTTCACTCTGCACTTTATGCAGTGCGAGTTGTGCTGAGGGCTAAGAAACGAAAACAAGAGACAGGCAGAAGTATATAAATTTGATATTAATATTTATTATTTTTATTGCTTCTAATTTTATTATTATTATTATTGTCTTTATTGCTGCTATTGTTGTTGCTATTGCTGCTGCTATTGCTGCTGCCATTGCTGCTGTTTTTGTTATTGTTTTTCTTATTATTCTTTATTACTATTTTTACTGTTTATAATAATTGTTATTATTGCTGTTATTATTGCTGTTGTTGTTATTGTTGTCAGCGTTCTTATGATTGTATATTATTAATATTATTAATATTACTTTTACTATGGAGAAGTTGAGGTTGTATTTCTGTTTTTATATATTTAGACAAACACTTCGCATGCACTGACTAGGCTGTACGTAAACCCTCTTCAGTGTATGTTCTCAATTAGGGTTTAGGGTTTAGGGTTTAGGGCTTACGGTTCAGGGCCTAGATTTAAGGGATGAGGGTTTAGGGTTTAGGGTTTAAGCCGTAGGGCAGGTTTTAGGGTTTAGGGTTTAGGGTTCAGGGTTTAGGGTTCAGAATTTAGGGTTCAGGGTTTAGGGTTTAGGGTTTAGGGTTTAGGGTTTAGGTTTTAAATAATAGAAAGAAAAATAAATAAAAACAAACAATCGAAGAAACAAATTTACATACTTTCAGGGGCACTTTCAGGTCTTCATCAGTTAACGTCTCCAACTCTCTTGTTAATCGTTGCAAATGAACAAGACAAGCTTTTTCAAATGCCAGACGCACTGCAAACAAACCCCAAAAAAAGTAGAAAATGAGGTGTACGTACACCTGAGCTGTTGCTGTTAGAAGAGTACTGCGCATGCATGCAGAGACTTCGAAGAGAGACAAATAAATAACAAATATAAGTAGAAAGCAAGCTAAACAAAGAAGACAAATTAAAACCTATTATTATTAGATAATAATAATAATAATAATAATAATTATTATTATTATACAAAACAAATGAAACAGAGAGAATAGATAAACAGAAAGAAATACAAAGAAATTCAAATAAGAAAAGATTTTCGTTGAAAAGTAAAAAAAAAAATAAAAACAGAGTGATAGAATATACTGCGGAATGCACAACCATCGTATATTTCTTCATGTTGTCTATTTCTTTATTTATTTATATTTATTTATATTTATTTATATTTATTTTGTTTGTTTATTTAATATATCTTATCATGTTTATATTTTTAAGTGGTGGTTTGCCTTTATCCTTCTCCAGCCTCGCCTCTGTTGTTTTGATTTCTTCTTCTTTTTCAGTTATTTCTTTCTTCAAATTCGATACTGTATTCTCCACCTAAAAATATTTTTAAAAAATACAAAATAAAATACAAATTAAAACAAATCCAATACAAGAAGTACATAGGCAGAGTGTATAGTATATACGTAATATTATATATCTATATATATCTACATATATCTACACCTATATATATCCATCTCTATATAGATAGGTAGATATATATATATATATATATATATATATATATATATATATATATATATATATATATATAATATACAGCACGCTTATACATTAAGGTGTATGCGTGAAGTATATTGCATGGAGAAAGACAAAAAAACATTTGAAAGTACGTGAACGTTACACTCTAGCTTTAGCATCAAGCATGCTTAGGGTTTAGGGTTTACGGTTTAGGGTTTAGGGTTTAGGGTTTAGGGTTTAGGGTTTAGGGTTTGCTGTTTGGGGTTTAGGGTTAAGAGGCAAACCTCTGTGAAGGCTCTTGTCGACTCCTCTAATTCGTTTTCTGTTTTGTTTGCTTTTTCTGTTTCAAGTTAAACATAATCAAGCAAGTAATAAACCCAAACAACAAACAAAGCAACAAATAAATAACAAAAGACTAAGCCTAGCAGTGAATAAACATCAAAAGAATAAACAGAGAAACAAACAAACAAGTAAACAGAAGACAGGCTAAGCTGTAAACTTAGAAAATATAATAAACATTTCTAGATATAAACCAAATGAGAGAAAGAAGACAAATTAAAAAATTTTCTAACATAAAAAGTAAACAAAACAGAAAACGAATTAGAGAAACTTCACGAAATCGCTCACACAGGCCTGCCTCCTAATCATAAACCATAAACCCTAAACCCTAAACCCTAAACCCTAAACCCTAAACCCTAAACCTTAAACCCTAAACCCTAAGCCCTAAGCCCTAACCCCTAAACCCTAAACCCTAAACGCTAAGCCCTAAATCCTAAACCCTAAACGCTAAACCCTAAACCCTAAACCCTAAACGCTAAACCCTAAACCCTAAACCCTAAATCCTAAATCCTAAACCCTAAACCCTAAACCCTAACCCCTAAACATCTTGGTTGCTAACTCTAGGGTGTTTCAATTTTCTTACCTTCTGCTTCTTTTAGTTTGGTGTCAAGCGCACTAATCTGTCTCTGCAAGACGACTTTCTGATGTGTTTCCTGTGCTGTTCCTCCTCTGGATCCATGTCGTGTTTCTATCAAATCGCGCTTGGAAAGCACCTGCAGCAGCAACAGCAGCAGAAGCAGCAGCAGCAGCAACAGCAGCAGCAGCAGCAGAAGCAGAAACATTTACAACAAATAGCCTGCAGAGGGGGCGTCAGACGCTGCAGCAAACACACAAATTGCTGCTGTTGCTACACTCCAAACAGCTAGAGCAATGGTGCTGCCTCAGCTGCCGGAACAACAGACTGGCTGCAGCAGCAGCGGCAGCAGCAGCGGCAACTGCTGCTGCTGCTGCTGCTGCAGCAGCAGCAAATTAGCAGCAGATGAGCAGCAGCTACGGAGCTGTAGCAAAGAAAGCCAGAAAAGATTGTAGCTGCTACTGCTGCTGATGCTGCTGGTGTTGCTGCTGCTGCTGCTGCTTTGCTGATTCTAATGCTGCTACCGCCCTGTTGTTGCTTCTGCTTCTTCTGCAGCTGTGGCTGCAGCTGCTCTTGCTGCTGCTGCTGCTGCTGCTGCTGCAGTGTGGTGTCTGTTGCTGCAGAGGATCTATTCAGCAGTACCTGTTTTAATTCTTTAAGCAGATTTTGCTGTGTCTTCTTTAGCTGCGCCTCCCGCAACTCCATACGATGAATTTCCTTCTTCATTGCTGCCAACTCTGCCTGCATGCAGCAGCAGCAGCAACAGCAGCAGCAACAGCAGCAGCAGCAACAGCAGCAGCAGCAGCAGCCCACCGCAGAGCCTGCGCGATTAGCTTCTGTTAAGGATAGGTTGGTTGAGTTTATTAATTAAGATAACTAATTAATAATGCTGGCGTGTGCTTTGATATTTTGACTTTGTCAATATATATATATATATATATATATATATATATATATATATATATATATATATATATATATATATATATATATATATATATATATATATATATATATATGTGATTGCTGTGTTTATCGCAATTGCTGCTTTAGTTGCTGCTAGTCTTGTTGTCAGATTTGTTGCTACTGGGATGGCTCTTCACTTTGCTACTACTATCACTCTTCATAGAATATTATTTATATTTAATACTTTATTTATTATTATTGCTGTTGTTCCAGCTAGCATTATTATAATATTTTTTATTGGTATTATCGCCCTCGTTATTATTACAGTTATTATTATGATTATAAATATTGTCGTTGTTTTATTATAGTCGCCAAAGTAAGAATGACTATAATTATTATTACTAATTAGAATCGTTTACAGGAAAATTTGTTGATATTGTTGTAGTTATAGTTATTATTATTGATTTTACCTTAGGAATTGTTCTTACGTGTTTTGTGTTCTTAGTGCTTAGTGCTTAGGGTTTAGGGTTTAGGGTTTAGGGTTTTAGGGCGAAGACCCTACTACTACTTTTGCAGGTTCTCCGACTTGCAACTAAACTGGCACAGCTGTTTTGTAATTATAATAATAGTAATAATAGATGAAAACCTTTGCTGCACTCTATTCCTCTGTATATATATATATATATATATATATATACTCTGGGGTTGATAATGCATGTGGCTATCTCTCTTGTTTCCCTCTGTTGTTTTTCTCTTTCTGTTTTTTTCTGCTCTTATTTGTATTCGTTCTAATTAATTTCTCTTATTGTTTTTGGTTTGTTTTGCTATTCCTTTAATTGACTTTGCTGAGTGTTACTTTGGCTGTGCGTTTGTCTTCCTCTCAGTTTATTTGTTTGATTCTTTTTAATTTATATTCTGTTTGTTGAATTTTGTTTGTTTGTTTGAGTGTACAAATTTGTTGCACGTTTCTTTGAACCCCCTGAGCTTCTTTGTTCAACTTCTTTTGTTGATTTGTTTGTTAGCATTCTATGTTTGATTGTTTGAGTGTAGAGTTGAGTTTTTGTGTTTGTTTTCCTTCTTGAATTACGTGTGTTGAATTAGATCTGTTGGTTCAGCTAGCATTTCATTTTCGTGTATAACTTTATTCGAGTATTTGTTTTTTTGTATATATTTATTTGATCAGTTTCATTGTTGTTTGTTTCGCTTTGTTGGCTTGCTGCACCTGTCCTATGTTTGGGTCTACAGCATCTTGAATTTCCTTTTCCAAAGTTATTTTTCTTTCCCAGAGAACTACTTGTCGTTCCAAATCCAACAAATCCTCCAAGCTTCCGTCACGTTCCTTCTCTGCATCCTGAAATGCAAACACTAAACCCTAAACCCTGCTGTTGGAGCCTCAAACCCTACTACTGAACCCTTACAAACCTATAAAAAGCTCTACTATACCAGACAGGGAGAACAGATGTATCTTTGAAGGGATATGGTAAGTAATGTGTCAACACCTCAAACCCTAAAGCCTAAACCCTAAACCCTAACCTGCACATTGTTGAGGAGGCGTTGTTTTTCTTGTTCCTTTTGCGCAATTTGGCTTTGCGTTTCTTCTGCAAGCGTTTTGGCTTGGCTTTCATATTTGGCTTGTTGTTCTTTGAAAGAAGCTAATTGTCTTCCCATTCTGTCAACAAGGTGCTCCATGTCCTTGAGCTCAGAATTTAAACTTTTGATCTCTTTCTTCGTCGTCTCCACCTCGCCGTTGATGCGGTGGCTGTGCTGCTTTCTTATTAGCAGTTCATCTTTCTTTGCGGCGATCTGCAGCCAGCACAATTCTGGTTTTTCTTTGCTTTCTGTTCCTTCAACTCAAGTCAGTTTCTAATACTTCCGTATCGCTGGGCTTTATCTAATCGTGCTACTTTGGGATATGCAGTTCGCTGCTCTACGGCATTTGGCTCTCCCTTCTTCCTTCCCTTCACAAAATTTTAGGAATAGTGTATCTAAAAGATGCTTGACCTCACCTCCTCCCGCTTCTCGCCAATTTTCGTCTGCAAGTTAATCAACTCTGTCTGTTTCTTTATCCAAGCTTGTTGCAGTTCTGTGATGTTTTGGCTGTTTTGGTTGATCTGGTTCCTGATGAAAAGCCAGCTCTAACCAGCAAACCTCGATCTAGAAAACACACCGTCAAGGCGTGGATCCCTTGTTTGGGGTTTAGGGTTTAATTGCAGGGTTTAACCTTTGCCGCTTAGGATGTAGGCTTATGAGCTGTGCGATTATCATCGGCATGTGCCTTGGATCTGCTTACTAATTGCATTATTATGTTTATTAGCTGCACTGATCCGTATATTAGCTGTATTCATATGCGTATAAGGTGTGCTGACATATATATACATTGCAGGTATTGCTATGCTTACTAGCTGTACTAATATGCTTACTGAGTACACTGATACGTAATGTTTATTAACGGTGTTGATATGCTTACTAGCTGTAATATTATGTTTATTAGCTGTACTGGTGCGGCTACGAAGGTTTTATTTGTGCTATTCAGGTAGGCATGGTGCCTCTAGAATATAAACAATGTGCAATCCAGCAAAGGGAACGACGAACTTCAAAGAGCGTATTGTTTTGTCCAACAGCCCCGAAGACTCCTCTCCCTGAGCGCTTCTCTTTGCATCGTATTCTCTGGGAGTAAATAGCAGCATAGCAGTTGTTATTGCTGAGTGTGTATTGTCACACTGTTTAGTCTTATACAATAAACAAGCACAAGAGGCGGTGCGCATAGCGCAAAACCAAAGACAGTCCACTGATATTTTTCTGTTGAATAAACGTAGACACAAAGAGGAAATGAAATACAAGGAAAGCTGCACTTGCATTGGGCATTGCAGCAAACGGACTCAAAACGAAGAGTGGTGGGAAATAAATTTCTTCGTGTTTTCGTTCTGCATTTTGTTTGTTTTCATCGATTGAAAGGATGGATACAAAGGAAGAGAAGAAACGTAACACTAAGTCCCTACTCAAGCATTAAGCCTTGCGTGCAATTACTGATGCAACAAAACAAGCAAACATAAAATTCAAGAGTGCTGCGCAAAACATTCTATGTGTATTGAGAACCAAAGCGGCCAGGAAACCGTTGGGCTTTAAACAGTAAGTTAATAATAGTAACGATAAGTTGAATCCAACTCCGCAAAGGCATACAGGGATAAACGAGAAAACCGCGTCAAATCCAGAATCGCTGCTCTACAAGACATACTGTGACAAGCCCTCAAACGACAACAGAGACTCACCTGTTCAGCTGATCCACCAGCTGTTGTTTCCGGCTTATCAGTATGTGTCCTTTGCGTATTTCGGCTTGGTGCTGAAAGCGAAGCGATAGGATAAGACAAAGTTTAGTTTATAAGTTAATTTAAAGTGTACTTTTTCAGCTGCACATCTCCAGATAAACGGATACGCAATTCGATGTATAGGACTGAACACCAGTTGTGGTTACGCCATTTATTTATATGTTGCACATATGTATATACGCACGCAACCTTGTATATGTAAATACTTGTGTATATATATATATATATATATATATATATATATATCAATGTGCATGCGCGTCCACCTATAACTGATATAACGTCTAATATTCGTGTACGTATACCTATATGTTCATACTAAGGTACTTGTATTAATCATTAGAGTGTGCACGACCTACCTGATCCAACAAATTTTCCTTCGCAGTTATTTCCTCATTCAATCCCTTGACTTCTTCCTCTGCTGCAGCGATCTGTGCCTTGACTCCGATACTCTCAACATTCAGTTGTGCGGCTTCGAACTCCACTTTGACGATTTCTTCTTCTTGCTTTTCGCACGCCTGCAGCAGCGCCTTTGTTTCCTGCACGTTGGAGAGAGTGCAGAAAAAGCACAACCTGTATGTGCATCCAATTTTTCAGGTTTATCAGGTTCATGAGACAGTGCATAATCAACTGCTTACACACGGCTATTGCCGGTGGAGTATGCACACAAACCACAAGAAGGAGAAACACTACAATCAGCTCCCCTTGCATGCATCTTTGTATATCATATGCACACAAGCAAATAACTTATGTATTTTTGGGGGGCCTCCGCATTATTATACGTCGGCAGTCTTATAGGTTTGTATCCTTAGGCAGTCCATGTTGTGCTTGTGTGTGAATTGTGTATGCATAAGGTGTACCAACAATAAACTTAGACACCAGCGCAGTGCGTATACATATAAGCGTTTGCATAAGCATTTGCAAGCAAGTGCTTATGCAAACGCTTATATGCATAGATATATGTGCACCGCGTGGATAGGCATATATGTATATAGCATCTGTATATTTGCCGCCCTTGAATAGTCTCGATAGTTGTGGTGCCAGGAGTTTCAACTGCAACTAGCTGGCACTCGCCTTATGGTGAGTATTCCCCATGCGAGTGATGGAGGCCTGATTGGCCAATGCCTCGAATATTTGGTTTGTAATCGAATTGCACTCCTGAACGGACTGTTGGACTTCGCGAATCATCGCCTGACCATCACCCGCAAGCACATGAATGTGCTAGGCAGTGCACATACCTGCATATATATATATATATATATATATATATATATATATATATATATATATATATATATATATATATATATATATGCATATATGTATCTCTAGTGACTGGGTTGTATATTTGAGAGGTTCATGTTTTTTTTGCGATTTCAGCTGTAAATGAGCGCTAAGCGGCTGATCATTGCCTAGGTCTTGTATTTGTTGTTTTAATGTTTGTTGCTAGGGCTTTGTACTGACGTGCGCAGTATTTCAAAAACTAATGCCTGGGAGTTAAGGGCGTAGACTCCGGATTTAGCGGGTGTAGTTGTCTTATGCTGATTCGTTACACATTGCTAGCCTCAGTCGAAAGCCAACGCCCCTACGGAATATCTAACTTTTGTAACAGGTGTGATGGTTAAGATGTGTGCATAAGCCTAGCAAACAACGTTTGAAACGTAATTAAGCTTCGAACCTCTCTTTGATTAGCCAGCGAGGCAGTCAGTTCTTCTGTTTTCTTGGCGTCCTCTTCTGCAAGCTTTAGTGAGCTTGTGAGAAGCGAAATCTGTTGTTCCATTTGTTTTTGTGTGTTTTGAGCCTTGTCTATTTGCACTTTTATGCCTTCAAGCTGCATGGAGGTGGAATTGCGCTGAAGAGTTAAGGATTCGTTTGCTTCCTGCAGGTCGCGCAGTGTGCGCTGCAAATGCAAGAACAACAGGCGGACGCATCTTAGTCGGATTAAGTGTGCGAACTGCCCATATTTATATACAATTAGTATATATTGCACAACAGGGCGTCTCCCTTGTATGCTTCAAAATACCTAGAAAAGGACAAGAGGGCACTGGAGGAAGAAATAGGATGGACGCAGTAATGAATAGGAAAGTTGGTTCCATTGCACGTATACACTCATCTGAGGATGCCCTTTTTATTGTGTATTTACTTCGCCTGCTTATTTAATTGTTTTCCTCACTTCAACCTCTCGGACATCATTTTGAACGTTGGTTGTTTTTGCTTCCTGCGCCTCCATAGCCTGCTTAATGCTTTGTTCTGCTTTATACCGCATTTCCAGCCCCTGCATGCAGTTTTTTAGCTGAGCTCGCAGCTGTCGCTTTCCGCGCATGATCTCCTCCGTCTCCCCTGCATGCACATTGGAGAAAGTATCGGTGAAGAAGGGCTTAAGGTTGAGGGCTTACGATTTAGGGTTTAGGGTCTGGTGCCACTGCGGCCCGCACAAGGCCCAATACCCACGCCGAGGTTAGAAGAAAATTGAAATCGGGGTTTGACGTTCCGCTCTACAGTTTAGAATTTAACTTCATTAGAGCACAGAAACGACAAGCATAAATACACCTAGCAGGAGCAGTTGGATTCACGGCCAAGCCCCCACGGGTCGGGGTTTCGGAGGCCATGCCGCTGAAAGTTGCATGAGCACGTGTTGGTGTTTTTCCTATACTCTAAACCGTAAACCCTAAACCCTAGTGCTTAGGCCGAATACCGCACTTTGCGCTTCTTGAATGGATGCTCTGCACGCCTGTAGGTCGGCTTGTTGGGCTTTGATTTGAGCAGTTATGAATTCCTTTTGCTCGTTCATTTCGTGCAGTTGATTGTGTAATCGATCCAAAAAGAAGTCCTGTCGCATCTTCATCATTTCACTTTGCCGTAAATCTTCTGCATCTTTATACAGTTCCCGCCGCTTCAGCTGCGAAGAACAAAAGAAACAACGCGCACTCAAAGACTATTAGCGTTGCGGTCGCTCTGTCCCTGTTACTGCTGCTTTTGCTTCTGTTGTTGTTGTTCTTCTTCTTCTTGTTCTTGTTCTTCTTCTTGCTGTTGCTGCTGTTGTTGTTGATCTTGTTTCTGTTGTCGTTGTTGTTCTTGCTGTTGTTGTTGTTGCTGCCGCTGTTGCTGTTGCTGCCTTTGCTGTTGCTTATCGCAGACGCTTTTTGGCTAGGGCGGTTGCTTTCTGAGTAAAGTTTGCATTTCCTGTTTACCTCGCCGATGTGCAGTTGTGCATATTGCGCTGTCTTGGAAGCTGCGCCAAGAAAAACTAAGTCTATCTAGATTTTACAATTCCCGCTTCTTTCTGTTGTTTGCTGTTAAGCATTACCAACTGCTGGTGTAGATTGATGCTGGCTGTTGTACCCGCTCGCACTTTTGTTGTTTTGAGAGCTGTGTGCTGTTGGTGCCGTACATCACGCGGGGTCTTCAATGCTTTTTGCTCGTGTTCTGTGGCATCGTTTGCTTTCCGCTGCCACTTGTTTTGTATACTGTCTTGGCTGCTCTAGTATTGGTGTTACCGCATATTGTCATTGCTGTACCTTCTGAATTGGAAGCTGCTGCTTATTGGCGCTGCTGCTCTTGCGCATTGCTGCTGTATCCGCATGCCCTTTGTTTAATGCTTAGGGCGCTGCCATTCACTGCATGCTGCTGCTGTGCTAATGATCATTCATTTGTTCGTTGTTTCTGCATGCGTTTAACTTCCTTCAGCTGAATACGGATCCACGATGGTTAGCACTAAAACTCTGGTTGAACCATATTGCAGCTGCTTGTTTAGTTTGCAGTATCCCCCTATTTTCACCTCGAACTTTGCGTGTTTCTTCCTGTTTCTTGGCCTATTCACTCATACTTCCCTCTGCGTTTGCTGGGTCCGCTGCATTTACTAACCTTTAACTGCAGTCTGCCTATGGATATTTATATCCCTGCCAAAATACTTCTCGTTTCTCTTCGGTGTGTGTATAGTTCCCTCTTTGCGCATTTCCTTAATACGTTCTGCTGTCCCCTGATTGATCTTGCCATTACATTCCCGTGCTTTTCCTGAACTCATCTGCACTAATGGTCCATCAACTGCAGCGGTATTCTTTATTGTGGATTGTGCATTCACCTTTATAGCATTCTCCAGATTGACGGTGTGTTCCTGAGCCTTCTGAAGCGCGAACCTGAGGTCGTTGTAGTCTTCTTGAGCTTTAAAGAGGGCATTTTTCCTCGCTAACACTTCTGCTTCTTCCTCGCGAAGCTGTTCTATTGTCTTCTTCAGCTCTTCTTCACTTTGTGTCCGCCTCTGCATGACCACGGTGAAGCCACACGTCGAGCTACATTTTGGGTGGGTTGGAGGAAGGGGATGGGTCTTTTAATGCTTCTTCATTTGCATCGCTTTTGGCTAATACCTTCTTCGTTTGTAGCCGCTTTAGTATTTGCGCCAATTCAGTGCTTATCTTTTATTTGCATTCGTTTTTGTTGGTATGAGTGCGCGGCTGTTTCCATATAAAAGCCGAGCTAGCAAGGTAGCAAGAAAGAGCGAAAAGCAAAATAAGGGAAAGTACACAATTCCAGTTGATCAACTGGGCGGAAATCAACAACTACCGACCCGTAAGGAGCCTCTTCCAGTCCAAACGACAGCATGAATGATGGATAGGCATTTGAACTTGTTTTACCTTTTTGGTTTCTTCTTCTTCAGCTGTCAACTTCGTGATTTGTTTTTTGAAGTTTCGCACTCTCTGTTGCTCGGCAAAAAGGTTCTGGCCAACCTCACTGTGCTCTTTTTCAAGCTTTTTTGTCTCGACATTCATTTCAAACAGCTTCTCATCCAAATTCTGAAGCCGCTTCCGTAGATTTTCCTTCAATGCAACCTGGGCCTCCCGTAACAAAGGGTGATTGGGGGGAAGGCCTTGGGCTTCGGGGGCAGGAGGGCCTGGAAATATTCAAGAGAAACATGTTGGCTTAAAGGTCAGGGCTCAGTTTGCTTGATCAGCTTAACAGTACAACGAGGGGTTTCTAAAACCAAAGTTAGCTACCGACGTGCAATTATTTTTGCCTGAGAACTGCCTTTTAGAGTACACGTTCGAAGCAATTTTCGAGCAAGAACCACCACAGCTTTATAGTATATTACGAATACATTTCGAATCAATTGTATTCCTCATCTGTGCCGAAGAGGAGACTGGTGCAACTCGGAGATAGCAGCACAATGTTTTGGGCAACTCGGCTCTCTCTTAACGTGCAGTGCACAATGCATTAGAGACAACAATAAGCTGCCATTTGATTTCTAAATGGCACCAGCTAATTATTAGGGAAAGAGCGTTTACAAACAACAAACTCTCGCCGTAATGAACAGATAGCAGTTACACGGCAGTTTCATGCAGCGTATTCAGGCGAGAATTGATTGTAAAGGATTGATTGATACGAACCGAGTGGCCAGCGTTTGCTATCGTGAAAGGTAGGCAATTTAATATATATATATATATATATATATATATATATATATATATATATATATATTCAGCATTAGATACAAAGTAGCCATCGGTACACATGCTCAGAACAAACAAATGAAACTATTTGAAAAGCAATGTTTGCACTGGTACCCGTAAGTAAGGAGAACTCATTGAAGGCAAAATCGTCTCCCCCCTCCATCTTCCTTTTATCGCTTTTTTCCCTACTTCAAGTTTGATTCCTGGTCCCGGAAAACACAGAAGCATATCGTAACGCAAGACCACTATCATTAGACTCATGAATCTTGTGCCTTTATCTATGTGTTGTTCCTCTCATCGCTTCACTACTCCTACCACTACCACAGGCGGTATTTCCAGAACACAAAATGCAAAGAACAGATTTTCCTTAATCTTGCTGCTGCATAAACCTTGTTTTCTCGATTTTTCTTATCGGGCTGACTGTGCATCCTAACTATGACGGCAACTAGGGTTCTTGCATCTACTATCGCTCAGGCTTCGACTTCTAGTTTTTGTGCTGCTGCCTTCATTGCTTTCATGTTCATGTATGGAGACTCATCCACGAATGGCAGTAACATCAGTAGCAATAAAGGTGACTTTAATAATGCAAGCAGCTTTGAAAGAAACCGGTGCTTGCGTGGTGAGAAAACTGGATTCCGCCACGCTTCGGTGTATGCTCTTTGTAAAATTCGACGACCTTTAATTTGCTCATTTAAACAAAAGATATTCAGCGGAAACACTTATTTACGATTGCATTACCTGCTGCCTGTTAGCGCTGCTGATATTTGAAGCACCCTAAAACTTACGCATCAGAGTCCAAACCCATATTTAAACCCTAAGCCATAAACCCTGCACTGTGAACTTACCCTCTAAATATTTCCCCGCTTCTCAAGGCCCTTTATCGTAGACCCTGAGCAATCCACAGTACCTCCACTGCACAATACCTTTTAAAAAGCAGGCGGTTGAAGGTTTATACAGAGACAGGCAATAAGGCCCCCCGATGGGTTGATTCTCGTGGCTTGCAGACGATACACCATCCGTAAATGTGCGCAAACGTATGCATATATGTACATATATATATATATATATATATAGATATAGATATAGATATTGATAGGTGTGAATTATAGATATAAGTACCCATGCATGCATATGCATACAGAGGAGTACAGACGTTTAGGTACGTGTCTATGAATCTCGATGCGTGCAAACAGAAATTGCATGCATCGAGGAATGATGGGAATATGTATGCTTTGTGTAATGTGGCAATCAATGAATTTCCTGCAGAGAAAAGGTCCTGATGTTGCATTAAATCAGAAACACAAGAGGGAGCTTGTGAAAACGGAGTGTCCAACGACAAGTGTGTTCAATGCCCTCAGATGCAGACGCCATATTTGTCTTCTCCCCGCATTATTATGACAACTAGCGGCATCATTGTCAGGATTATTATCTAATTTTGTCTTTGCTGTTCATATAGTCCCATGATTACTGTCACGAGCATAGCGTCGATCCCATTGTTGCATTCTTTCCCTGGACGTTTTTATCGCTTTTACTAAATATTAATAATTGCTAATAGCACATTTACTATTCTTATCAGCTAACTCTAAAATTTAATGGAGCCACTGGGCTGCTAGGCGCGGCCTACTTAAGGAAAGGCAGCAACCAAGCTCTGGGTCAAAAGGTAAACTTGTGATCGCACTGCATAAACTAACTTTTTTGTCTTCCAACGTCCATCTATAAGATTTTCCCGTCCCAGAAGTACTTCGGGTTGTGCGAGGGATTGGCTTTGCCCTGGCTGGCTTGTGCGGACAGTCACTCCCAAGTACTGCTTGCCGCTCCCTACAAGGGAGCACAGCGTCTAGGGTTTCGAATTTGTAGGACAGACTTGGAAGTTCAGTGTTCCCGATCTAAGTTGTACGGAAGTTTACTGGCGGAAGCTGTAGAGTTAGGGTTCAGGGCATAGCGTTTACAGACCGAGTGGCTCTGCAGCGACGGCAATATATAGTCACTTCACTAGTTGGACACGAACAAAGATCCAGGCTATGAAACAACGTTAAGCCGAACTAAAAATTATTCGTTTAACTGTTACAATGATAAACACTTTTAAAAACTTAGACACGCCTGGTCGGTTCTGCATGCAGCCCCAAAAGCCGCAGACGAAGTTTGCAGGCCAGCCTCAGCCGCTAGCCATTATCTTCTTCCGGTACACTTTTGCGTCTTTGACGTTAATATGTCTTTTTTAAATGCATTGAACAACGGAAGGCGCAGGTATGTGAGGTCAACACTCTGTTTGACCCCCCACAACAGTTTCCGCTCCTGAAGCGGCCAGTGGACCTTGCAGATTGGATGGGTGAACGAATGGAAATAACTAGTGCCTTTCCTAACGAACTCTACTTTCAACATATATAAATTAAATTTGAAGATTTTGCGTGCACATTTTATGCTGTAGCTGAGGAGAGTGAGGCTAGCGATCGGACAGGAAGGGCTGCGCAGGGTTCATACAAGAACCAGAGCTATATCCTTATGGGAACGTAGGCAAGCGACCTTCTGGTTTAGGGTAGAAAAGTTAGGGCTTAGAATAGCGTGTAGAGGGAGTTTTTGCATCTGTCGCTTGCATGCGGAGTTGCATCAGGCACTGTTAAGCGTGATAAGCATTACGCATGAAGGCGCCAGTAGGTTATACTGGTACATTGTAGAACCCCTTTTGATTCTCAATTACGTTTCTACCTACATAGATACAGTCGCTGCAGCAGGCATGAACAGCATTTGTTATTCCTCCATTGCTCAGTGCACAGAGGACAACTATGGAGTAACCGGAGTAGGGAGTTCTTCAGAAGTTTCTAAGTGATTCAGTTAAACTATCTTCTAGTTGTGCATGCGTGATGACTAATATGCGTCAGCCCGTCGCAACGAGTAGAAGCAGCTGTGTTCAAAGCTGGAGGGGGAACATGTTGCGTTACTTTTTCCAGGCACTTGATGAAAAGTACTCAGACGAATAACGCGGCAGAATCGTAGGCAAGCAGCTCCCTAAACTACTTCAGTTCTCTTTGGCTGGTGCATCGAAACTGATTTTGTTTACTTTCGAACGAGATAGTGCAGGCAGCGCGCGTAAACACTACGGTATTTTATACCTTTAGATGCTTCTAGCCTATCATGGGGACACCTGTTTGGGTGGTTTGGGGACTTGTGTTCCTCTATTTCCGAGATGAGTACTACGTGTTGGCCTTCTGGATGGCGTGTGCACTAGCTGCGTATCGATCTAATTCTTGACTTTTTAGTATCACACACTACGTTCTCTCTTCCGCATTAGCAGTACATTTGCTTTTCTTCTTTGTTTCCCCCAGTCGCCTGGAGTCCAGAGCCAGCAGCCACGGCCTCGTAAAACGCTTTGATATCCGCATCTGCCGAGGGGTCGCCAGTGTATACCTCGGTAGGCGGAACTTCGCCTACAATATGATTATCTAGAGATGAACTGCACTGAGAAGAGACTAAGGAAGAGGAACGTTCTCGATTAGAAGAGGAGCATGCAGCCATGTCCACACATCCCAACGCTAGGGGCCGAGGCCTATTCATGCTTTCTTCAGCAGGAAGGTTCAGCATAGAGGCCTCCTCTAGCGGTGGACTTGATACTGCTGCTACCGGCGTTAGCTGCTGTTCTGTGTTCTCTAATCCCATAGCGAAAGCACTATGAGGCGTAAACCATGGAGTTACCTGGCTGGTGTTTGTCTGTTTCGCGTTCATTGGAAGTTGATCTTCTTCTTTCTGAGGCGATGCATTAGGAAGTAGAGCGTCCTGAAGAGAATCTAAAGTAGCAGGAAGGCCAGACAGGGCACTTTTCTGCATGGAGCTGGGCTGTATTGGCAGTTCACTCTGTTCTTTATTGGCAATTGTGTTGAACCACCCTTCAAAGTCTTGTTGCAGTTTCTTTCGATTTCTTTCAACAGTTAGATAGAGGCGTTTGAGTTCTCTTTTAGCAGCATTGAGGTCATTGATGTTTTTTATGTACTCATCGCGCCAGACGGCAACCTGCTGCAACAGATGGGTTTCTTCTGGAGTGTCTTCTTCTAGAAGGATTTCTCCTTTATTGCCGCTCTGCAGGCATTTTCGTATTCGAATTTTCTCCAGACTGCTTCTCGCATCGGCTATCTTTTCTTTTGCTTTCATCGCTGCCTCTTTGCATTTATTTGCTTCCATGTACAGCTCCTGCATGCGTTTTGAATCGGCTTCTAAGAACTCCGTTTTCCTAGCACTGCGTCTCAACACTTCAAATGCACGCCCTCTGTCTTTCAGCAAGGCGGTAGCTTCGGCCCCAGCTAGCCACGGCTTTTCCTCTTCCCCATTTCCGTCTCTTTCTCTAAATCCCGACCCCGCTCTTACTGCTGCTTCAACTGCCGCACGCGTAAGCGCTCCTAGGGGGTCGTAGACATTGTTGCCGGTGTTGCTGCTGCTGTTGCTTGCTGGGTCTGAACTTTGGTGTATAATTCCTAGTAAGGTTGCTATTTCTGCATCTCGTTGTTCTACGTGCAGCTGGAGCCGCTGCAGTGCCTCCTTGCAATCACGGCGCCTGCAGCGGCCATTTGCGTCTGTCATTTCTGATTTTAATTCTTTGTACTTCTCTCTCATCAGGCGGAAACAAACATCGGCCGAGCGCAGGTCGCGTGCCGCCGTCACTGGGAGTTGAGTGTCTGCCCCTTCGGCCATGAGGAAGCGTTCAACGGCGTCTCTGCAGATTGCATTTGTTTCCTCGGTGATTTCGATGTCTTCTCCTGTTGCTGCTGCCGCTGCTAGCTGCAGCTGGCCCCTGAGCTTTTCGTTTTCTTTTTGCAGCCTTTGAATGATAGCAGAGGGTTCTTCTTCTTCATTGACTTCAGCTTCATTCCGGACTTGCGCGACAGCCTGTGCGAATCTGCAAGTGTTGATGGTTTCATTGATTGCATACAACTCGAGAGCAACAGTGGCGATCATCCTTGTCTTGCAGTTGCCTCCCAGCGAGTCTTTGAGCACCGAAGTCATCAAGGAGTTTCTGTAGGGCACGTGTGTAGCCTGTCCGGCTGCTTTCTGTTGTAACGCCACGATCACTTGCTCCAAGTAATGCAGCGTTAAGTTGATGCTGCAGGCCTCCTGAAAGATGCAGTCACCTGGTCTTGTGCCAGACTGCTTCACGCGCTCTGAGCCAGCCAGGTCTACCAGATGCAGCTTTGCCTTTTTCGTACTGCTGCTGCCTGTCTCTTTGCTGGCTATCCACACAGTAAAGATGCAGTGGGATCTGGTTGAACAGTCATTCAAAGGCGTCTCCGCCACTATGCGGTTTGCATCTCCTATAAACAACAAATTCAACGCCTCCTCCTCTGTCCTCACTGGATTTACGGACAAACCCCGCAAACAGACTTTCCCCTGCTCGTCCGCTACTGCGTACACTCTCTTCAAGTCCTCAAGGTTCCTACTACTGGTGTTATTCTGCCTTTCAGCTTTCATAAGGAGGTCGTATCCTTTGTCCTGATATATTTCGAGGTACGAGACGGCGAGAGAGAATTCTCTCGAGGTGCAGTTGGCGACGAAGTCGAAGACGTGCGCCAAGGCTCGAGGTATTATGCCTCTAAGTTCAAATGCTTCTGCAGCTCCTGTGATGGTGTATGTTTTCCCCGTTCCTGTCTGTCCATAAGCAAAGATAGTTCCGTTAATTCCCCGAAGAGCGTCGTTAACAACAGGTAGTGCCACTCCTGAGAAAACTTCTTCCTGTGTGGCATTTTCGTTGTATATTCCATCAAACTGAAACGCGTATTCCTGCCGCGTGTTGTTCAAAGCACTGCTGCTGCTGCTAGCAGACTCCCCCTTAGGGATAGTTGTTATTAGCGTCCGCTTTTCCGCTCCCCCAATGCGGTGCCACCAACAGCGACCCTCCATGGGACGCATCCGCAGATACACTTGAATCTTGCTGCTGCCTATCTCCTCCGGCTCAGAATCCTGCTGCTCCTGCTCCCGGGGCTGATGGTCTGCAGTACTGTTGTTGCCGCCGCTGGAGGCGTCGGCCTCGGCGTGCGAGTCAATCATTTTGTATGTGCGGCGAGGTGTTCCAGTTCAAAGGGGGTCCGTTCTTCTCTTCGGCGCTTACGTGCTGTGGGTCATTGAACGATGCCAAGCCTTCAGGGCTCAAAAGATATGTTGCCTCGAGGAGACAAAGCAAATGCGATGGCACAACAAATGAATGAGTTATCAAACAAATCAGCAAGAAGGCGGTGGCACAGCGAACCCTAGCTTCTAAGGAGGACAGCCGGCCTTAAAGCTTCAAGTGCATGATTGCACATCAACAGAAAGAGCGAAGCCCGCTACGAGAAGATTGATATCACAGTGTTTTCCTGTAAAGTGAACGGCGGTGAGGAGGAAGGCCTTGGAAACGAGGACTTGAAATGAAAAATTGGGAGGCATAGGGCCAGAGAAAAAGGTCAAAGTTTAAGGAGATCCTCAGCGTCACACTGCACAAGCTGCTTCCCCTTAAATGATAAGAAGACGGGGAAGTGCAGCCACATGCATGCGCTGCCTGCTTAAGCTGTTACTGTCGCTGCTGTGCTGAGGCTGTTGCTGAAGCCGGTACTGTTAGTGTTGCTGCCGCTCTACGTATTCCTATTCGGATCAACCTGAAACGTGCCCTTTAACGTGAAAAACCGACGTAGCCTGACTAAAAGCAGAAATGGGGGAGAAGGAGTGAACTGGCGACCTGCTTTTCACGCCAGCGCAACGTTATCAGTCTCATGTACTGCAACAGACAACAGAAGGGCTGCTGTTCCTGCGTGCGGAGTTGCCGATCGCTCTCCTTTGTCCTTTTGTTTGTGGATTTACAGAAAGTTTAAGGAATGAACTAGAGGAAAGGAAAGCCAAAGCGCGACCTCTTTCCTTGTCGTGCTCTGCATTAGAGAATGTATTTCATGCTTCATCTCTGAATTGAGCCCTCACCAATAAGGTTAGGCATCAACGGATGTACACTAACACTGGAAAGAAGCTACTTTACTGCATTTACTGCATTTACTGCATTTACTTCTAAACTGAAGAACAGCTGGTATTGTAGGGCGCCAACACTGTGCATGTTGCGGGCTTCGCCGGTGCCGTTTCTCCAACGTACACCGCTAGTGGCGAGGCACGCAATGTTGTCTTTGCTGCTGAAATGAATTCGATGCATTGAATACAATTATTTTGCAAGCTGCCGTCATTTCAGAGGGAACCAGGGAAGCATATTCCAATACGAACGACCTAGCGAAGTGGTGTGCAGTGTGCAACGGCTCATTCTCTGTTGTTGTTTGTCTTTCCCCCCAAGACAGAGGCGTACAAATGAACAAAAATGCCAAGCACACTTCACTTATCTCAGGGGGCTGTCGTAACTCCTGCTGGTGTGTGCACAGTGCCGAGTTGTCCACTGGATCTCGTACTAGCAGCTTTCACGCAAGCCTTCTCGCCGTTACGAGTCAAAAACTCTTTCTATACAAACTAAAAATTAGTTATTACCAATTCTTTACTTGAAATGCAGTGGCGTCGGCGGCGACGCCGAAGGCGACAGGAGGGCGGCAGCCCCAAGGGCTGTGCCGGCGCTCATTGCCGATTGAAATATCTTCTTCCTGTTTGCTTTTCATTGGGAAAATGCCAATTTATTTTGAATAGAGCTCATTTTAGCTGCTAAAGAACAACATATTATTAGGTGATACGAGGAGCTGGGAGCAGCACGGTAGTTGGCGTGTCTGCGGAGGGCGACGAACAAGAACACGGAAAGCCAGATTCCCCGTCGAGAATAGGAAACTGGTTGAAATAAGTAGGCATTCTACATAGATAATTGAAGTCGTTCTATCCACTTTCAAAAAGATTCCAGAACGGTTTCCTCCATTAGAAGCCTCTGTGAGCGCTCATACACGCGTAAAACAGTGGTTTTCGTCTGCAGAAACAAGCAGAAGCACGTATTATAGATCAAATTTACAAGAAATGCCAGAAGGGGAACATCATCGGCTGGAACTGTGCCAGACAACCCCTCAGACTGCAACCCAGAGTTTAGAGTTCAGGGATTAGGGTTTACGTGATTAGGATATAGGCAAAAGGCTTAGGCTGTACGATATCGGGGTTACGCTTATAGGGGTAGGGGTGTAGGGCCTATGTATTTTCTATTCTTAATCGCTCCCATTTCAGCAGCAGAAGCATCTTCCCAACCAGCGCAACAAACACGAACAGCATAACGGCGAGATGACGCAATCGCTGACTCCAAATGCGCATCCTTTTCTGTGTGCCCGTAGAGTTTAGGGCGTGGGGCGAGAAAATGGAAGATTGCAAATATGAGCGCATTTTCTGCGCAGAACAAATCAACGTCCCTCCAAACCTTCCGGTTATTTTGAAGGAGCTGACAAAAGAAGTATTCCTTTGCCTGTGTTTCCATTTATTTATATTGGGTGTCATGACTGCTTTGTGACTGCTATGCTCATCTTTGTTCTTGTCACTTCCTTCTTATATTGAATTCCGTATGCTGTATCTTACTTTCAACTGTCTGCATCTATAGATAGTCCAGATAACACACTGCGTCCGTAGCTGCCTTGTTATACATGCACACCATTGCAGTAAAGCCTTTCAACCAGGACGGCGTGCGGAGACCGTTTGCTTCTTTTGTACTTAGTTTGCTTGCCCTTACTGCTTTTTTTTGTTGAGCTTTAGTAAGTTCATGCGATTGGATGTGCGTGCGTGGGGGCCTTCCTCGCCTCTGCATGCATACCGGCATGCATTGATGCGTGCATCCCGTTCTTTTCTTGTTTTTTGATGCTGCTAGGTCATCAGAGGAAAACCGACAAGCGGAATGGAACCCTCCGGTTAGGCTTTCCAGCCATGACAAGCCTTAAACCCTAAGCCCTGGAGCCGAAATTGCGGCGAAGTTGGCGGAAAGTTAAAGGGCCTAAGTTAGTGCTTAGGGCCTTAGGCATAGGACCACGGGTTTAGAGTTTAGGGTTTTGATTCAGGATTAGGGGTCTGCGATTAGGGGTTGAAAATGGTCCTTGCGTTCTTCAGAGGGGAATTTGCTGGACTATAAGCTGTACGAGTTCTGTTACAAGTTCTTTTCAGAAAAAGTTAAAGGTCCTGCCTGAGGAGACGCTTCACTCTTTATACTTGCTGCTTCACTTTATTTCACATTTTCATGTTACTCTCATTACCACCGTCATAGCATTTGCCCTAGTTGTTGTGCTCGCTGCACCTTTTTTCATTATTGCTACCGTTTCGCTTGTGAATGCAGTCTGCAGTTGCTGCGAGCCTCACTATTGCTGTCACTTTGGGTTTTAACCTCCTCTATTCATACTGCCTGTGTCATCATTTATTATTGCTGTCACTACCATAGTCAGAATGCCTGTATTATGAACTTCTGGTTGCTCGTGCTACTACCTCTATTCGTTCTGGCTAGCCGTATTATGATGCTCTTTACTTTTGCTACTGTTTCTGTCCCCTGCACAGCCATGCTCACCCATAGGCACACTCCCCTCTCTCCTCCCGTCCGCTCATTTGCTGCAAGTGATAAGCCTTCTGCTGATGTATGCTTAACTGTTCGCTCTTCACCCTCTTCTGTTTTGCACAGAACGTGAAGCAGCTGCGGCGAACACCGAGCAAAGCTGACATGTTCAAGCGCATCGTCAAAGGAAGACATCCCTGGATATCTATGAATATATATATATATATATATATATATATATACATATATATATATATACATGCTTATTTTATGCTGTGCCTTGTGAGTGTCTCATTGTGGTGGCCTTGTGCCTTTATACCTCTCCTGCTGAATCGGCACTGTCGGCAGAATCGTTGAATATTCCAAATGCTCATGACAAAGAGGGCAGGGCGTGGCAGAAAGCAGAAGTGCCTCCTCCACTTCTGCCCCCCGCTGTCATTTTAAACTTCTAAAGAGACAAGGCAATCAAGTACTGAGGACCAGCTCTTGTGGTATGCTGGAAGACAATGATTCTCATGCTTTTATGAATACTGTAGCTAGTAGTATAAATACGTTTGCTGTCATTACTCGCGCTACGCTTCACGGCACTTACGGTTGTTCCTGTCGCTGCAGTTGTTATTCTTTTAACTGCTGCTCTCCATGTTGTTACTGCCTGTATTCGTACTTTTAGGTTTGTCTTCTAGCTGCCTGCGTTCCTCTCTTTTGGAATTAAATATGCATTAAAATCTAGATATTGCAGCATCTAACGCAGTTTGCAAACGTTGTTATGTGCACTGATACGCATACATGTGCAAAATCTCACTGGTTTGACTTTGCTTCTCTTTACTTCATACCAACAGTATGAGCTCAGCCAAGAGGACTCAAACCTAATTTGTTGCTGTTCAGGTGCCGCTGGCAACGTATGCGTTCTTGCATGTGCATTGACGGGAGAATAAAGTCTGTACTAGGTGTTCTCTGCTAGCTAGTTTGCTGTAGTAAACGCATTTTACCGCAGATACAGCAGGCTTTAGCATTCTAGGGATGTACTTGCATATGCACATGGAATGAGAGCCCTCGACTTTGAACGAGGCCCCGCGTGTGATACAATGGAGCCCAAATGCTTGAGGTAATATAATTCCCGCAAAGCAACTAATAACCTCCCCGCAGTCTCTAGGTGCCCTGGGCATAACGGCAGAAAGGCCTGGGGCTGATGGCCCCTGAATGATAGAGGCCTCTCGTGAGTTGTAACGCAGCTCTCAACCTCTCAAACCCTGCTGCATTAAAATCTTACTATTTTATATTAGCACATTGTTATAAAGCACTTGCTTGGCTACTTTGCGTCACATAGATACATATGTGCCAGCTCCAGACAGGCCATGCTACACATTTCTCATTCACCTTGCGAAGTTGAAGGCATGGTGAGGCAGCTCTAAGCCCCTCAAGCTGCCTCTGTACACTTCAGTGGCAAGTCTAGACAAAACTTGAGCGCATAATACGAAGGGAACAGGCACATACTTTGAAACCCTGCATACGCTGTATAGCTGTCGATGCAGATCGTTGCTTTGAGAAGTTGCAGTGGCATCGGTAATAGCTGTGGTGAAGATGGTGATGACTAAATACGAAGAACGTACGTCGTTTAGAACGTTTATATTCCCTTTGGTTGGCTAATGCTGCTCATTGCCCTCTGGGCGCTCACGCGCTACGCTGACTGACTGCTAACTCGAAAGCAACTAAGCAAGCAACTCTGCAAAAGTTGCCTCATAAACATGAAATATAAACAAATATGCATTGTAAAGTATCATGCTAGTACAACTGCATCGCTTTGAGCAGTCAAAAACTGCAATCAGACAAGAAGGGCGCGTGGCGGCAGTGCGCATGAGGGACAGCTGCAACATTGAAATCTGCACTGGAGCGCGGTTATTGCAGGTTCTCGCTTTGAGCTGAGTTATGTTGAAGTCACGCTCACAACTTTTGCTTTCAGCTTTCAAATGTAAATATTTCGCAATCCGTTCATTTTCATTGGGGGCTTTATGGGAAACTGAGGCCGAAAACGAAAGTCAAATCATCGGCGCATGCAGCCACGGTGAGGGGCCCGGGAGGAAGGAATCCCGTTCGCACCTGGCGCGCCGCCGGGGCTGTATAGGGCCTAATGCTGTGGAGTTTTTTAGAAAATAAGAAGCGCTTGAGCTTAAGCGACTCTTATAAAGTCCTTTATTTTTCATTTTAGGCACATTTACCGCCAGTTTTCAAGACACACCGCTCCCACAATGACGCGGACTCCCTGGATCGGCGGCAACTGGAAGTCGAACGGCACCGTTGCCTCAATTTGCGAGCTTTCAAAGGAGCTCAACCAGGCGAGCTTTAACCCAAGCCAAACACGTAAGGCAGCACATTTAGCATGTATTCAACCGGGGCATCCCGTGCCACAGGCAGCTGGTGCTAATGTGCCCTTAGCATTTGCCGTAGCGGCAGCGACACGAGCAGCTCATGAATACGGAAAATGCGGCCTTCAGAGGCATTAGCCACTATCATGCATATGAATTTCAATCTGCCACTTGCATCAAACGTTAGCCGCTCGACCCCGGGCGCTGGAATCGCACCAGCCGCGGCTTAGGCTTCCGAGTCACCTGAGAAATTTCTGTGCAGCCTTCACCGTAATTAAGCACCTGGAAATTTTGACTAATAAATGCGATGTATAGAGCTATGAATGCACGACGTTTAAGCGAAATTGAGTCAACAGTGCCCAGAAGGGCACTTTTCTCTGTTTCCTGCTTGTTCGTTCACTCACTTCATTTGTCCCTATATGTTTACATATTCTTTCAATTCCAAGTGTCTTATGAAGAGTGTAAATGCCTCTGGCCGTGGCTGTGGGCAGAGTGCCGGAACCCCCAGTCTGGCTGTTGGCGACATCGGCTGTGTCGCTTGTTTCACAAATGCAACAAGAAAGCAGCAGATAAATGTGTCGGTGGGTGACAAGAATGGTTTAATTACTCTTCTTTATCTCGTTCTATGCTTTGCATACGCCAGCGGGGTAGCACCATCCGCTTCTCGCGTAGTTCTTGCTGCCTGTGTTTCTTGAATTGTTTGCTAGCATGGCATTCATTTCTGCGGTATCTTATCAAGTCCTCTTTGTGTATATTGTGGCCTTTATTCACGTTTTTTGACTGGTGCTGATTGATCTCAGAGGTCGTTCTCTTCCCGACTGCTCTGCACATCTCTTTGGCCAAGGAAAAACTGAAAAATGAATTTCAAGTTGGCTGCCAAAACATCTCCAAGACCGGGGCTGGAGCCTACACAGGCGAAATCACGTACGAAAGCAGATATCTTCCGCTGTCTTTTTGTATCGTGCTCTTATCTGTTCTCATCTGCTCTGTTTGCTTTGGTTCTCATGCTTGCTGTGTCTGCTCTTAATGGCTTTCGTTGCTTCCATCGAAATACCCTGAACCGTGATGATTTGTTTTATTTTTGCTTGTTTGATGTGCGCTGGATAGATAGGTGGCCTGAGGATGCATGACCCGTGTCTGCAGGCTTGTTGCTATGACGATTTTCGATGTTTGGTTTTGCTTCATTTCTTGTTCTTTTTCAACGCATGCATTCATTGGTGACTCGTCTGGCTGCGGGGTTTGCTTATATGCAGGGCCGAGATGGTGGCAGACATGGGTTTGAAGTGGGTGATGGTTGGCCACAGCGAGAGGCGACAGTACTACGGCGAGACCAATGAGGTCGTCGCAGAGAAAGTCGCCATGGCTGCGAAGCAGGAAGGTCTCAATATAGTGGTAAGGCTCTTGAACAGTGCATTGTTTTGTTGTTGTGTATTCTATACAGGGTTCCTCTAGAATGTAGAAACGCAAGCCTCAAAGAAGCTGACAAGTCCCTCAAAAGCGTATATGCGTGTATACATATGTATATGCATGTATGAATACTTGCATGCTTGCATATGTTTTGCATGCTTACTTCCGTTCTCTGCATTCTTTGGAACACCTTATTACTGAGGTTGTGGGCCGTGTTGCCTTGATTTGCTCGTAGATCCTCGCTGTGCTCGTGTCTGCTTTCGATGTGCTTGCTTTTGTTAAAACATTCTTGCTTGCTCTCTTTGTTGGCGAGAGACGTGCAGGGATATATGCTTTATACTTGTGTATTATTGCTAATGCAAGCTTTATTTGCCTTCTGTACGTGTTGTACAGATCTGCATTGGAGAGAAGCTCGAGGAGCGCGAAAGCAACAAGACGATGGAGGTGTGCAGGACTCAGATGGAGGCTGTCATCCCCAAGATTACAAACTGGGACAGAGTCGTCATTGCCTACGAGCCCGTCTGGGCTATCGGCACTGGCAAGGTTGCCACTCCTGAACAGGCACAGGAGGTTCATCATGTACGTCTGTTGCTGTCACTGTTGCCTGTGTGGCTGCGACTGCTGATACCACTACTCCTTAGCTTGTTGCTGGCGTGGTTGTTGTCGCCGCTGTTGTTGGTGTTGGGGTGTTGCTGTTGGTGGCCTCGTGTTGGGCTTTGCTGCTTATGCTGTTGCTGCTGGCGCCACTTTTGTTGTTGCGTTTGGTGCTTGTGCTTTTCGTATTGCTGTTGCTGAAGACGCAAATGTTGCCTACGGGCGCTCAGGCAGTGCATGAGATTGACTGAGGGCTTGTATTTTGAAGTTGGCATATTGAAATCGGTGGCGTTTAAAGATATGTTTTTTTTATGTTTGCAGGAACTACGCAAGTTTGTTTCGGAGCGTGTGGGAGCCAATGTGGCAGCTTCGCTGCGCATAGTGTACGGTGGCTCTGTGAGCGACTCTAACTGTGTATCTTTGATCAAATGCGAAGATGTTGATGGTTTCCTTGTTGGTGGGGCTTCTCTCAAGAAGGCCTTTGTCGACATCATCGGCGCTCCCAGCAAGGCCTGAACTTATCCCGCGCGTACAACACTTTGAGGTTTTATGTAGCATGGGTGGCTTTTGCTGATCTTCCATTCATGCTGCTTTTCGAATAAACTGGCAATGAACACATCGGCCAAGAGGTGAACGAGAACATTAATAAACAGGCAGGCAGAGAATCTGACCTGTAAACGCAGATCAAGGGAAATGCATAAATGCCAGGCCGCGCCCTCGTCTCTGTTACCGCTGGGCTGGAGCCAACAGAGGCTCTCCCTTTGGTTGTTTGCGTTTCGAGGTGTTGTGTGCTTGTAGTCTTTCGTTTACTTCCTTAGGTTGTTTTGTTAAACTCCATTACTTGTTAAATAGAAACCAACGCTGCTTCGAGTCCCCTTTTGTTTTGTTTCTGTTCCTTTTGAACACGTTGTATGCTTGAAGCTCAGACAGACAAACGCGAAAAAGGCAGACATAAACACAGTTACACCAAATAGTGAGCATTGTAGAGCTGAGCAGTCCGTGCGCAAACCTGATAGCTCATGCACCAAAACTCCTCGCTTGCAGAGGATCAAGACCGATCTCAAATGCTCCCTTAGAGTTAAGCAATAGCGTATGCATTAAGGTACATCAATTTGTTCGACCTCACGCTAAATTCGGCCTGCAATCTGATGGACTGAAGGGCCAGCAAGCCCTTGTAACTCTTCAGAACATGCCCTGTTTGTTTTCGCTGCGTAGCTAGATAGGTGTTTGCTGGCTCTTGGCTCTTGCAGCTTCTTGCTACTGAGACGTTGTGGTCGTGACTCTGATTAGTCACCTATCTTTGGTTGATTACGCTCATTGTAACTCGAGTTTGTTAAACTAGTAGAGAGGGCAAGGGGAGCCAAGACAGTGGATGAGAAGATGGATTGCAAAAGTACATGAATGAAAATAAAACACTTAGTCAGTGTTATTAAGTTACGAATAGATACGAGCCGTGCAAACAACCAGGCACTCGATGAGTTACGCATCTCTACAACTTGTGGATGCAATCCTTGGGTGCAAAACCTCAATATTATGAGGCAAAGAGACACAAACACATTTGTTGAAGACAATACTCGAAGGGTTCCAGGAGGAACCAGGAGCAGGCGAAGCCGTTTGGCGTCGCACAGCTGCAGCTCACAGCAGCAGGACCTCAAGCATCAGCACATGCACCCACAGTTGCTGCAGCTGCCCCAGCACCAGGATCAGGTGTTACAAGGGCGTATGATGCCTGTGGTAGTCTTTGTTGTTATTGCACATTACAGTTTGTCTGTTTAGGATGGAGATGGGCTGCTGTGGCAAATGGAATGAAATGCCGAGTTCATTAAGCGCCTTCACCAGGTGTAGGTATACCTCAGACCTCACCTTTAAGACCTTCCCCCAGTTCCCCCAGCCCTCAACACACGTCAGCCAGAGGGTCAGCTGCACGCATGCACCACCGCGCACAATATTTACAGGCGATCACTAGCTGGCCAGCTGTGCGCGTGGAGTAGCCACTTATCTTGCTGAGGTCGGGTAGCTTCTCTATCAGTAACATATTGAATGGCCAATCTCTCTGCCCGCTTTCCCGCTTGGGTGGCTAGTTCCAGATCTATTGGACGAGTTAATAAGATGGAGGGAAGGATACACAAATAGTCATGCAGCTAAATATCTCTGCCAACATAGCTAGCCACCTGTATAAGCTGTTGTTTAGCTAGGTAACTCGCCTTCCACCCACCTATCTCTCTAACTGCATAGCTAGGTCGCTATCATCTATTGAATTCGGTGGTGGGGGGGTAGGCGGCTAGCTGACTAGCAGGCTAGCTGTGCCTGTAGCTTACCTTAATACAGTGACCAGCTTGAACGTCGTAGACGAGGAGACGGAAGGAGTCTTTGACGAAGTCCATTTGTCTGCTTTGTGCATATTTCTTCATTTCATGTTCTAGCGCCTTGATGAGGAAAAGAGGTGTTGTGATACTGACCGACACCTCCAACTCAAACGTCGACACTTTGGCCCTCGATTCGTTTGTTATGACGCGCGAAAACAAAGACGCGTTGCTGTATATCAACTGAAAGAGATAAAAACAAACGAAAGACAGGCGAATTAATACAGAAAATAATCGCCGCCGGTCTACAAAAAGCTCGGCAAATGAGCAAAGGAACACTAAACATGTCATGAGGAGTAGCTGGCCTGTCTGGAGCACAATAAATGACAGTAGCAGCAACAGCACCACCCGCAGCAACGCCACTAACACCAGTAGCACAAGCGGCACAAGCGGCAACTGCTGTAGTAGCAACAGCAGGCACCCATAGCCTCAGCATGTACCCAGCAGCAGCAACAGCTACAGCAGCACCAGCTACAGCAGCAGCGGCGTCAGCAGCAACAGCAGTAGATGCATCCTTACGGGTTTCCCGTGCATGCTCTCGAATTCTGTGGTGTATGTACGGATGCGTCGGACGTACAGGACGTCTCCTTCATCTATTCGCACTCTGTCTCCAATGTTGTACGGGTTTGTAAACGCCACGAAAATAACTGCAGTTATGAAATGCTGGTAGATATAACCTGAATACATTTATGCATAAGGCTCCCATCAGCCACCTTTGCAGCAACTGCAGCTGCAACACCAGCATATACAGCTGGTGAAGCTGCAGCAAAAGCAGCTGTAGCAACATCAGCTGCAGCAAAGACACCTACACACCACGAGCCTCTTACAGCGGAGTGTCCTCCTACGTCTGCTACTGGCTTTGTACGCGTGTATTTTCTGTGTATTTGAGCTTGTTACTGTTCACTTGTCTCCTATTTGGTCCTTCTATCTATTCCTGCCTTTGTCTATCTCGCTCTGTGCCTCGCTTTTCATGTTTCTCCCCAGAGCACAGTTCGCTTTTCTCGGTTGTTATCTGCGCTGATGTGTTGCTGTGCTCATCTCTCCCTCTCTCCCTCCTCTATTTCTGCTCCTGCCTGTGTCTGCCTCGCATCAGTGTTACTTCCTCTGTGTGTTTCTCCTCTGTTTGGTGAAGATACGCACTTAGGGCAACCGTAACCGCAGACAAGAAAGCAGCTCCCGACATTACGACTGTATTCATCTCAACTCCCAACACCAACAGCAGCACAATCAACGTAACAAACCACAGCAGCAGAGACATCATTCGCAAAACAGTCGAAGCGATGCTTGCTTGGCTCTGGGCACACGCACCACAATCTCTAAACCCTAACCCCTAAACCCTAAACCCTGAATCCAAAACCCGAAATCCGAAGCCCCAGGTACGAAATGCCAAGAGTTTCTCTTACCTTCAGGGCGCGTACAAGTCGTTTGCGGAGGCTGTAGATGTGCAGCACGGCCCTTTGAAACATCATTTTGTTTATTTTCCCATGTCCTGCAGGTTTGTACAAATGAAGAGAACACAACAGACAAAAAATATATGCAGTGCTCAGACAAATGAAGGTAATACAACGCTCATACCGAACAGCACCTAAACCACAAGGAACAATAACAGGCTTAACCCTGAACCCCAAGATAAAGAACAGCAACAAACGCACAGCCAATAGATGCATGCACACCATGCATGCGTACAAACGCGTGCATGAGCTCGCACCTGCGTACACTTGATCCATACGCACAGATGCATGCATATACTCATTCACATATTTACGCAGCCAAATACATGTATTCACATATACATATTTAATGCACACGGACGCCATGTTAGAAAGAAGTAGGTCATGCATGCATCCATACAGGCATCCCTGCTTATAGGCGCATATACCAATTTATGAACCCGCATGCAGCTGTCTGTCAATAGTCCGCATGCTTGCATCCATACAATTGACGCGCATGCACGTATGCATGCACGAATGACAGCTCATGCGTTTAGGTGTGTGCATTTGTTGTTTACCAGCTAAGTCCGCGTGCTTCATAAATTCTTCAGCTTCGTCTGGCTTGAGGAACCTCTCCAGTATCTCTCTGCTGAGATATCGATCCTCCTCCTGGGGTGCATCGACGCCCAAGGCGTTGCCGCCCTCAGGGGGCCCTCCCGACGCCTTCCTCTTGCTTGAAGCCTCTTCCCCCCCTTGGGGCTTTGCAGCGCTCCCACGTCCTCTGGGATCGGGATCGGGATCGGCTGCTTTAGCCGACCCAGATCCCCACTGCCCGCCTTCTTGGGGTGGCGGAGAGGGCAACGGGGCTGCCGTCTCCTCAGAGCTGCTGCCCCTCCACAGACATCCAGCTAATGCACTGTCGGACTGCGGATGGCTCAGCTGCTCTTGTTGGTGCTCTTGCTGCTTCTGGTGATGCTGCTGCTCTTGGTGCGGCTGTTGCCGCTTCAGCGCTAGGCCAGACACATGTGAACTGGGGTTACTGCTCGGGGTAGTTCCTGACTCGGAGTTCGTCGTGTCTTCTTGGTTGGTGTTTACGTGCCCATCACTCATGCCCATCTTCTTCGGCTTTTCCTCTCCTTCTGTTTCTGTCTCTCTGCCTGTCTCCGGTCCGCCTCCTTTGCTGGAGCTGCCTGAAGGAGCCTCCTCGTCCTGCCTTGTCGCTGTGTCTTTCGGCTGCTGCGGCTGCAAGAGCTTTTCCCTCTGCTGGTTTTTCGCTGCTGCAGCACGCCTTAGCAGCAGCAAATGCCGTCTCGCCGACAGCCCTCTGCCTTGCTGCTTGCTGCTGCCGCCGCTGCTGCTGCGGCTGCTCTGGTTGTTAGTGCTGCTGCTGCTCGGGGTATTGCGACAAGACGGAGACAAAGGTAATTCTTTTTCCTGATTCGGAAGCTGCTGTTGCTGCAGGGGCTGCATCGGCTGCTTTTGCTGCTGCTGCTTGTGTTGCTGCTGCAATTGATGCTGCTGCTCCAGCGAGTGCATGTCTGGCAGAGTGTGTGTGCGCCCCTGCAGCAAACCATTTGAATTTTTGCGGCGTTGTCTTGGGTACCCAAGTGCTTCAGGGAGTGACTTTGTCTGCTGCATTTCTGCATTGTTGTTGTCTTTATTTTTCGCTCCGCCGAATCGCCCGGATGATCCTTTCCGGTCTTTCTTGCAGCCATCCGGTGACACGTGATTCTCTGAAGGCCTGCGCTCTGGCTTGCATGCAAAGGGGCTGCTTGTGGGGGCCTCTCGAGCTGACGAGTCTGCAGCTGGAGGCTCTTTGGGGCCCTCTCGAGCTGACGAGCCTGCAGCTGGAGGCTCTTTGGGGCCCTCTCTAGGGGCCTTTCCGGAGCCTCCCGAAGGGGCCCCTTCATTGAGCACAGCAGCAAAGAGGAGACCTGCAGCCGTGGAGGCAATGTCTTTATTTGTCAGCTCAATACGTCTGCCAGGTAGAAATATCATAGGGGGGGAATACAGACAAAAGTGAACGTTCAACCAGTTTCGGACTTGCGATGTTTTGCTGCTTTCAATGTTCTTCGGCCGCAGCGGCTCCGGCAACACTACAAACAAACAAACAAACAGACAAACAAAAGCAAACAAACAAAAGCAAACAAATGTACGATCCAAACTGAGCCTGCAGATCGCGATATGGACGCTCTAGGAACAAACGCCGTGGGTATCTCGGCCAGCCTTGGGGAGATGGAAACATCCTCTCCTACACTTATTAAGCAGCAGCAGCAGCAGCCACGGCAGCATGAGTAGCAGCAAGAGCGACAGCAGCAGGAGTTCAGCGACAGTTAAGCAGTTGTGCATGTGGTTTGTTCCCTCTGGGGTGCATGCTGGCAGCCTACCGGTGCCTTGCAGCATTCTTTCTTGCAGCTTCTCTGCCTTGTTAGCGAAGGCGCTAACTCCAAAAGGCAGCAGCAACGGATTATCTTTGCTTTGGGGCTCTTCACCTCCCCAGCCTGAGGCAGCGCCCTTCTCGAACCCAAATCCTCGCAGCAGCAGCCGCCTCTGCCTGGCAGCAGCAGCAAATAACCTCAATCCTCCAACAAACGCTTTTAAAAGGAAACCCAGACTGAACAACGCAAACCAAAACGCACGCATATATATATATATATATATATATATATATATATATTATATACAGTCTACAATCCCATACAGCTGCAGGAGGCCTGCGCTGTTGCTGGTTGGCCGTTGCTGCTACAGCTGTTACTGCTGCTGTGGATGAAGATGCTGCTAAGCCGCTTCTGTTGGTGTCCCCTTCTGCTGTTGGTGCTGCGTAGGTTCTGCATGCGATTCACGCTGCTGTTCATGATGCCCGTTTAGCCCTGGCTGCTGCAGAAGAAGGGTTAGGCATTCTGGAGGAGAAATCTATGAGCTGTTGTTGCTGGCTGGTTGCGTGACCTCTCTCTCTCTCTCCTCGTATTTAGTTTGTTTATATCTGCCTCTAGGCTGTCTCTAGGGTGCATTTCCCCATGTATCATTGTTCGTGTTTTGGGGGGTTTTCGCTTTAGAGCTTTGTTACTTCTCTTTTATTCCCCGACACCAACTACGGGGGCCGCAGCGTCTTTCTTGTTGCTCGCGCTCCAGTGGCAGTTGCTGCTGCTGCAGGTCTCCAGGCGAGAGGCAAGCTGTTGCTTCCGGCTCAAAGGAATCTACTGACACGGCACAGTTCTTCGTTATCTGCCGTTGTTGTCCTTGATGTTGATGTTGCTGTTGCTGCTGTTGCTTTAGCGTGTTGGCGCTGTTGTCGGCGCGGAGGGTGCTATAGTGTGTAGGGGCGCTCTCTGTCTCTTTGGTTTGTCTGCTGGAACTGCAGGAGAAGAGCACAGAGACAAAACAGCTGGTGAAAAGGAGTTAGAAGGACAGGCGAAATAGAGGCGGCTGCATTGAATCAAGCCCTCTAGGGAGGACAGAAACAAGCAAAGCTAGACGAACAAACAAAGTTAAACAAATAAACGAAGTAAACAAAGTTAAACAGGCAAGCAAACAGACAGACGAACAAGCAAACGGAAATTACACAAGCAAGAAAATCAAACAGCTGACGAACAAACAAAGCAACAAACAAACAAGTTAAACAAACAAAACCGGGCCAATCAGAGAGACCTCCCAGGCTAGCAGCTAGGGAATCAAAACAAAGAGAGGAAGGCAGAAACTTCCTGAGCTGTACGTACAGCGCAGCGAGCCACTTAGCATTCAACTTGCGGACAGCAGAGGAGCGTCGGAGATAGTGCACAACTTGTGCATTCATGCTCATCAGAAACCCCAATTCAAAGCAAAAGACCATCACTGCAAGCAGCAGCCGACGAACAGCCAGCACCATCAGCACCATATTTGTCACTTGAATAACTCGAAACAAACTTCGTTTAAACAACAAAGAAGAACCAAACAACACAAAGTACATCAGAGGCTCAGGAGCTTCCTCCGTCGTCTTTAGATAAATCATGTAGTGGCCTGCAAATATAACAAACACAAACAACCAGCAGCTGCTGCTGCTGCTGCACCCCCATCAAGAACGCCTAACAAACACAGGCGCAGCAGCGGAAGCAGCAGGCGCAGCAGCAGCAGCAGTGGAGCACAAGTGTGCCGAGCAGCCAGCATAGTAAACTGAAGCAACCAACGCCAACTGCAGCAGAACCGGGTGCCCCGTTTACAAGCGTCTGCTGCTGCTGCTACTGCGGCTGCTGCTTCTGGTACGAACGTTGCAGCCCTTCCTGCAGCTACGCGTTTTGCTGCTGCTGTTGCTGCAGCGGCTGTTGCTGTGTGTGTTGCGCAAGCATTCAATGCATGCAAAAGCTCCAGCGAAAGCAGAGGCAGCAACTGCAGCAGCAGGAACCACTGCAGCAGCCAATCCTAATGTATTTGTCTAACTTTCTTTGGCGTTTCCAAGCCACCAGACGTAAACAAAGATGCTCCAGGGTACGTAAAATATCTCGGGGTCGACAGTAGCAGCAAAGGCAGTCGCAGCCGGCAAGCCGTGCTGGACCGCCTGCAGCAAACCCAAGATAACCACCACTCTGCAGCGCAAACAACACATCAGAGGTTAAACAAGGGTTACTGCATAGGGTTTAGGGTTTAGGGTTTAAGGTTTAGATGGTTGGAGTGTACGGATACAAGTAAGCGGCTGGCTTGGGGATGCACGGTGTCGTACTAAGGGTTTACAAATTAGGTTTAGGGTTTACAGCTTCCTCAGGGAGAAAGCTTAGGTAAAGAATTGCGCGTGAAGCTACCAAGGGTTTAGGTTTCAGATACTAGGGTTCCGATTGTCGGCTTAGGGGTTTAAGAGCTTTGGGGTTTAGGGTTTAGGGGTTAGGACTCAGCGTGTTGGGCTTAGGGTTTGGGGGGCACCTGGCGAACATGAAGCATAGGAAGAAGCAAACATTCATTAGTACAACGCGAAAGAAGGCAGAGGCGCCGTTGAGCAATAGCGAGTTGCTGTTAATGTCTCCTACCTTCGGGTGTACAGACAGGCAGAAAAGAAGGCGTGGATGCGCTGTTTGCATTTGGCTATTTTGCCCGTTCATATGTTTCCCTTTATTACCTATGTCTAATAGAGTAGAGTCTAGGGCTTCATACTTGGCTGCATGCTGCTGCTGGTGGTGGTGTTAATGTTACCACAGCGTTTGTTGCTGCTGCTGCTGTTGCTAGCGTTGCTCTCGTTGCTGCAGCTGCCTCCTCCGCAATGGGCGTAGCATAGGCTATGACTGCTGCTGCTTCCGGCACAGATGCAGCGAGCACCAGTGGCAACACTGGCAGCAGCATTAGCATCAGCAGCAGCTAGATAAGCAGCAGCAGGAGCAATGCCATTGGCAGCAACAGACGCAGCAGCACTAGGGGGAGCAGGAGCACCAACAATAGCAGCAGAAGAAGAAGCAAGACTAGCAGGAGGGCTAGCAGGAGCACTAGTAACGGGGCGAGCAGCAGCACTAGTAGCAGCAGCAGCAGCAGCATAGCTTACAACTTCAAGGGGTGGTTTTGCTTCTCTGCTTGTAGGCACCCAAGCTGGCGGTGCCCTTGCGAGGAAGAATTCAGACTTTGCTGTTGATACTCTCTCTAATCCCATGAGCAGTAGCAAGAAACAAATAAAAAGTTGGAGGAAAAACCAAACAAAGGGCGGAGTGTTGGGGAAGAATGCATGCAGCCAGCTACGAAGCAAGGGAGATAAACAACAGCAAGGTGGGGCCTCATCTTCTTGCTCTGAGTCCGCATCTTCTTTTTCTTCTTCTGTCTCCTTCGGTGCATTCAGAGCCAAAGATCCCAAAGGCAAAGCAGCAGCTGCTACCCCCCTATCCCCGGGAACGCTGCAGCAACTTGTAGCCACTGAACCGCTTGCTGCTGCTGCTGCCGCTGCTGCTGCTGCTGCTGCTGCGGGGGGAGCTGCATCGCCGCCAGTACAGGGCCCCTCAGCAACAGCAGAACTCTCCTAACGAAGACACAGAAATTAGCACAGAAAAGAAGTAGTTTATTTATATACATGTGTATGCGCCTACAGGCAAATAGAGAAGAAGATTATACACTAAAAGATATGTCTTTTGTTATGCATACAGCGGAAGAAGCAGTTAAAATAGAGAAAAGATACAAATCAACAAACACAGCAAACGAAGGAATGCTGCATATTCATCTTCACGCATGCAAGAAATGCTTGCATGCAGGCTGTTGGCGTTAGACTTGTATTAAATTCAGCAATTTAATTTGGGGCTGTCGAACAGGCGGAGCAGAGAAACGCCAGAGATAAAAAAACAAAAGAGGACTAGCAGGGTCAGGGGAAGATAGAACAAAGATATAGAGACAAAAGGAGACAACAGGGCGAAGAAAAGAAACAATAAACAAACCGAATGAGACGGCAAGAAAGGAGTGAAGCTACTAAGCTGCGGCGAGTCCTTAAAATAAGGATGCAGCATGCGGCCTTCAGGTGCTGTTGCTGAAGCTCCTTCCGTTGCTGCTATTGAAGCCGGGGCTGCTGTTGCTGCTGCTCCTGGTGCAGCTGTTGATGCTCCTCCTGCTGATGCTGCTGGTGGTGGCGCAGCTGCTGTTCCTGCTGTCGCTTGCCCCCTGAGGTGCAAAGGCCCCCCATAACAACTCTGTAGATTCAAGACGCCAGGCAGGTGGTTTGGAGGAGGCAGCGGGTGATGTTGTGGAACTCCTTGTACTGCTGCTGCTGCTACTGGTGCTGCTGCTGCTGCTGCGGCAGGAGGCGCTGCACCAGCAACCGGGAGGAGAACGTGCTGTTGGTGCTGTCCTTGATGATGGTGGCGCAAAACCTGCTGCTGGAGGAACTGATGCTGTTGCATGTGCTGTAAATGCTGCTGCTGCAGCAATTGCGCTGTAGGGGGGCAGTCAGCCGGTTTTGTTGCCTCGACAACAGAAGGCGAGGCCTCCCTCCTTCCTGCCCAGGACGTGGACGCATGCGGGGCCTCCATCTGCAATCTTTTCGAGGCTTCCTTCGTGTAATTTTCTGTTTGCGATTGCTACTTGTTCTTTGCTTGCTGTAGGCACTAGCATTTGCCTGTTGCGAGTCTGCTTGTATGGTTCAAGGCTTCGCGATCAGGAATAAGGATTTGGCCTCCAGGGTTTAGGATTAGGGTTTAGCGCTTATGACCTCGATACCATCTTTGATAGCTGACACCGATGTATATCGACACGGATGTCTCTCTAGTATCGACAAGGATAATAATACAACAACTGCAACAGGTAAAAACAATGCCGTTGTTGGCTATTGAGCAGTCCACGACAGGGGGCCTAGGCACCACCAGAGTCTAATGGGAGTCCCTGGAGGCTGGAATGACTGTGAACCTAGATATTTGGGAGTGTATAAATATGAAAACGGAAAAAAGGATATTTGCAATGTATAGGCTGCTGCAGAGGGTTGCAGGAGTGCAACAGTCTGCCTGCATATAATAAATATATTAGAGGCCGCTCATGCGCTGTTCTTGAGCCCCTTGAGGACTGATAAAAGGAAAAAGGGAATGGTGTAAATAGATCATATATCTAATCGATTAACGAGAAAGACTGTGCAACCAAAGGCCTCCCACATATGCGCTGCTCCAGGGAGACGCTCCTGTCTCGCTAACGACCCACGACGGTTATTTGTTTTCTGGGGGCAATCTGCCTTAAAATACTCTTATTATTATTTATTTATGATGAAGTTCAGTTGATAAAAACAAACAAATGCGTCATTGTGAATGCGGTTGGAAGAGTCCATCCCTCTTGACCAGACCACGGAGCTGTTCACAGGGTCACTCCGGCAGGCAGCACGATAACAAACCATTAACTGCTGAGAAGTAGATCCATATTTGCTTTTCTTCGGATTTATTTCATAGCAAATTGCTGTAATGACATAAAGAAACTGCTGGTATTCGTTGTTCAATTTGCAACGCTTACCTCGGTGTTTGATGGAGTAGGAGGCACATCAACCTGTTCTGAAACAGCGGGATCCGTCAGGTTAAATGAGACAAATCTGCTGTTAGACTTACTTAAATATTACTCCTCGACATGCATATTCTATCATTTAACTCCTATCAGCGCTGCAACTGCCTGTTCCATTGTCGGCCTGACGAGAAGAAGTAAACCGGCCTCGCAGCACATTCAAGAAAACTGCCATAATCCTGATATGCCCAGAAAAATTGTACCTTTGCATGCATATATCTATCCTTGTAGTTCCCTCTTCTAATAAGAAGATGGCATAGAAAACTGTGGGCCTGCGGGTGTGTTTTGTGTACGCCTTTGGTATTTTGCCTCTTCCTGTGCTTCGTGTTTCCCCAGCGTACTTGGGCCGTCAGCAGGGATCTGAATCATTCTTTATGATTTTTTTAACTCTGTCAAACAATTTTCGGGTGCAAAGGCTGCTGATATTGTTCTCCTTCCCACAAGGCAAGACATCCTGCCGTCATTAGCCACCCCTTCGCCGGAGGGCAGATCCTGATTAACCCCCACGATAGGAGTGGAGAAACGGCTGAATATTTGACGAAGGCTATCCATAACAAGCCACGAAGTTTTCTCTTTCTGCGAGGAATGCGCCTACATGACGTATCAGTGGCATTCAGTGACACATACCACCCCAACCTGCCGAGGATGGAGTGCGCACGCCCCGCCTGCCCTCCAACTGTGCCGTGTTTCCAAGTGTGGCAAAACAAATCAATTTTACTGGGAATATCCGTGATATGAAGTAGAGTTAATTCAAAATATTGTATGGAGGAGCTCCCCCAAATCAGCTACCCTCCCCTGTACTCTGTAGGCAGCGTACGTACAATAACGGAAGGGCCTGTTGCTGATGCCTAGAGGAATCAGCCTTCAGGAGTTTACACACTCCCTGCAACTCTTCCAACCAGGAAAAGCCAAAAGCAATCATGCATAAGCCCCTTTTGGTGCATGTACTAACGCCATAGGCGACTGCTTCGCACATCCTTGGCCCTCAATAGCCAGCGCAACTAAGCGCAACTAAAAGTGCACGTCCCCATTGCTAAAAGACGATGATACACAATGTATCTATGAAAATGTACAATCTAAGTATGAGCAGGGTACTGTCGCTTTGGGTTTGCGACTCCAGCATGTTCTCTCAGCAGAATGCGCTTAGTTGGTGGGAAGCCAGCCCCTAGGCACATTATTAGTTGCAGTAAGGACCTTAACCTTGACGGACCTTCCTCTATTGCTGTATTACTGAGATTTTCGCACAAGGTGTGAATCAGCTAATTGATGCAAAAAATAGTGATGGTTCGCTGTTCCTACCTCTCTACCTTGCAGATTGCTGCATAAGCGTAGACTCAACTAGGGCAAATGAGCTAAATTACTCGGAATCTAGTGGCCACTGGGCATCACCCATGCACGAAAAGCTCACCAAAGAAGAAAGAACAGCATAAAAACCCTAAATGCGTGCAAATCAACCTACTCCAGGAGATCCCTACCACGGAAATGTTTTCGGGCACTCCACGTGAGGGCCCGTAGCCTCCATGTTCTACGCACTAGGGATTCGCTTGCAAAGTATTCGATACTTGAACGTGGTAAACTATTTGAACGACGTTGCAAAAACTGTCATCAACAGATAGCCCGCTTCACCGGTTAAAGATCCAGATCTTCAAGCGGCATTGCATACTCTGCAGGTTGATTCTCCCCACATTATGCTTTCTCGTCCGAACTGCCCTTGCCTGACGGCTGCGCAGCCCTTGAAGGGGAACATAAAAAACCCTGTAACAGGCTAAATGCTGCCCTGTGCAATGTCTATCTCGATTCACAACCGCCGTGCGAGATTGGCCAGAAGGCTGAGGGAAGGGTTCACCACATCATGGGCAGTGCTGCCAAAGTTGGCAAGCCACAGTAAGCTGCCTGCTTGTGTTTGTTTGTCAACGGGCCACTAATTGCCACTCCACTGTACAACAATTTTCTTCTTTTAAGTCATCGCTAGGCTGCTGCGCGCAGCGTCAACTCTGCCATTCGAACGTCTCTATTAAAATAGTTGCAATTCTGCTTCAAGCGTCTACTACTGAGGTTGTATACTTTCAACAGGCACAGCCCATGGGGAACACACAGGTATGTGCACATGCCACCGATTTGAAATTCGTCCTTTCATTTTTACCGGAATGGGCGTTTGCAAGCTCTCTGCATTAGTGTGCGTTCTGTGGGCATGCCTGGACATTTAAATGAATGCCCATTTACTCAACATCACAATTAGGAGAAAAGAATTAATTGAACATGGCAAAGAAAAGGAAACATGCATTGGTAGACACAGTGATCACACACAGCGGTGGGGGCTTGTTTCAGAATTGGCTAAGTACAAGTGCGACATGCGGTGCATTCCTCGAGAGGGAGCCCCAATAAGGGGAAGGATGCGGATTATTTAAATAGACGTGATAATGGTAGTGAAAAAGGCATTAATTATTTGTTGAATGGAATGATTTGTATCTAGAGGCCATCTAGAGGCAGCGCACTGTGGAGGCTCCCACTTGGCATGTGGAAAGGCAAAACAAATAGGCCCTCCTCTAAGCAAATTCAACATAAGAACGTTGCTGTTTATATATAAGCTTCTTTATAGTACTATTCCTAGCAAGACGGGCCTAACTGTAGACACGCACTGCTGCGGTCTTCCATTTGGAGGCGCAGGGGAGGGCGCCGCACGGAGCGTTGCCATCCACCGCCACAGGACCCACGACCTGCTCAATAGCTTGCTTTCTTTTGGGCTGCGCATTCTTGCACTATTCTGGCAAGTAGTTCAAAAAAATATTCCAACGCGAATTCAGTTTTTCGGTCAAGTGGCATCCTTGCGGCGTCCGAACACTCCGTGACAGCGCCGCACTTCAGCATCCTGCTTGGGGTGTACATCCAGCACGCAATATACGCCTGTTCCCAAAGCTCGCATTTATATCACTTTGTTGCTGAACGATCGCCTAGGTGCGCAATATCGACTCCGCCACGTTCCCTTTTACTGATATTGCCGTGGCTGGTTCACGTCCACGAAACACTTGCCTGTGCAACGATGCAGATCTTTGTCAAGACCCTCACGGGCAAGACCATCACCTTAGATGTTGAGCCATCAGATACCATCGAGAACGTAAAAGCCAAGATTCAGGATAAGGAGGGAATTCCTCCTGATCAGCAACGTCTCATTTTTGCCGGCAAGCAGCTGGAAGACGGCAGGACGCTGTCTGATTACAACATTCAGAAAGAGTCAACCCTCCATTTGGTGCTCCGTCTTAGAGGTGGCATGCAGATCTTCGTGAAGACTCTGACTGGCAAGACGATCACCTTAGATGTTGAGCCATCAGATACCATTGAGAATGTGAAGGCAAAGATTCAGGACAAGGAGGGTATTCCTCCTGATCAGCAGCGTCTGATTTTTGCCGGCAAGCAGCTGGAAGATGGCAGGACGCTGTCTGATTACAACATTCAGAAAGAGTCTACCCTTCATTTGGTGCTCCGTCTTAGAGGTGGCATGCAGATCTTTGTGAAGACTCTGACTGGCAAGACCATCACCTTAGATGTTGAGCCATCAGATACCATCGAGAACGTAAAAGCCAAGATTCAGGATAAGGAGGGAATTCCTCCTGATCAGCAACGTCTCATTTTTGCCGGCAAGCAGCTGGAAGACGGCAGGACGCTGTCTGATTACAACATTCAGAAAGAGTCAACCCTCCATTTGGTGCTCCGTCTTAGAGGTGGCATGCAGATCTTCGTGAAGACTCTGACTGGCAAGACGATCACCTTAGATGTTGAGCCATCAGATACCATTGAGAATGTGAAGGCAAAGATTCAGGACAAGGAGGGTATTCCTCCTGATCAGCAGCGTCTGATTTTTGCCGGCAAGCAGCTGGAAGATGGCAGGACACTGTCTGATTACAACATTCAGAAAGAGTCTACCCTTCATTTGGTGCTCCGTCTTAGAGGTGGCATGCAGATCTTTGTGAAGACTCTGACTGGCAAGACGATCACCTTAGATGTTGAGCCATCAGATACCATTGAGAATGTGAAGGCAAAGATTCAGGACAAGGAGGGTATTCCTCCTGATCAGCAGCGTCTGATTTTTGCCGGCAAGCAGCTGGAAGATGGCAGGACACTGTCTGATTACAACATTCAGAAAGAGTCTACCCTTCATTTGGTGCTCCGTCTTAGAGGTGGCATGCAGATCTTTGTGAAGACTCTGACTGGCAAGACGATCACCTTAGATGTTGAGCCATCAGATACCATTGAGAATGTGAAGGCAAAGATTCAGGACAAGGAGGGTATTCCTCCTGATCAGCAGCGTCTGATTTTTGCCGGCAAGCAGCTGGAAGATGGCAGGACGCTGTCTGATTACAACATTCAGAAAGAGTCTACCCTTCATTTGGTGCTCCGTCTTAGAGGTGGCATGCAGATCTTCGTGAAGACTCTGACTGGCAAGACGATCACCTTAGATGTTGAGCCATCAGATACCATTGAGAATGTGAAGGCAAAGATTCAGGACAAGGAGGGTATTCCTCCTGATCAGCAGCGTCTGATTTTTGCCGGCAAGCAGCTGGAAGATGGCAGGACACTGTCTGATTACAACATTCAGAAAGAGTCTACCCTTCATTTGGTGCTCCGTCTTAGAGGTGGCATGCAGATCTTTGTGAAGACTCTGACTGGCAAGACGATCACCTTAGATGTTGAGCCATCAGATACCATTGAGAACGTGAAGGCGAAGATTCAGGACAAGGAGGGTATTCCTCCTGATCAGCAGCGTCTGATTTTTGCCGGCAAGCAGCTGGAAGATGGCAGGACGCTGTCTGATTACAACATTCAGAAAGAGTCTACCCTTCATTTGGTGCTCCGTCTTAGAGGTGGCATGCAGATCTTCGTGAAGACTCTGACTGGCAAGACGATCACCTTAGATGTTGAGCCATCAGATACCATTGAGAATGTGAAGGCGAAGATTCAGGACAAGGAGGGTATTCCTCCTGATCAGCAGCGTCTGATTTTTGCCGGCAAGCAGTTGGAAGATGGCAGGACGCTGTCTGATTACAACATTCAGAAAGAATCAACCCTTCATTTGGTGCTACGTCTGAGAGGCGGCTGCTGAGTGATGCATGCTGCATCTCTGATTAGTGAGCAAATTTGCTCGAGTTTTTGGCTTTTGACATACGGCCAAGTCGAGGTTCACCGTCGGTGTGGATACATACGGACCGTGAATAACGCTTGCGACCACGTAGAAAGGTTTTTTTTTTAAACTTGTCGACAGTTGCAGCATCTGCGGCTGCTGTCGACTCTTAGCAGGTGCGAAATATTTTGCCAGTTGACTTTATTTATAGACTTATCGTCCTTAGTTTTTGTAGTTTAGGCCATTCCGGAACTTTGTGCAAGGAGGCGTGTTTGCAACGGAGAGTAGAGGTGAAGGGCGCCACTTTGAAGCGTATATTAGTGGGAGGAGCTGGTGGGAGTATAGGTGCCATTAAGAGGAGCTCCGCGTTGATCCAAATTGGTAGCGACCCATTTCTAATTGGTCGGGTGCTGGAATTGCTTGCTGATGCAGAGTAGCGCGTATTTAGGTGTTAAGCATGCAGGCTATAGTGCTGGCCCTCGTATAAAGTCGTACGCTAGCGATGGCAGCTCCCGTCTATATCCACAATTTGCTTGGCAAGTAGCCTTTGTAGTTGTTGGATTATAGCTGAAGTAGCCACAGTAAGCTATACTTGCCTGAGGTCCGCTGGATCCTTCAGACAGGAAGTGCTAAACGGACCGAAGTCGGCACCTTGTGGCCAACGGCAGGAAGAGCAGCATAGCCAACTGCATCGCTTTTGCAGTGGCAGTAAGCGAGATATTGCGCTTCAGTCGACATTAGCTGTCACCAGGTGATAACGATCTGAAACGGAATCATGGCTTGGGACACCGGCCCCACCCGAATAGTCCATCAACGTTTGTTGTTTTGACGTTTGGGGCAGGGAGGCAGCAGGCAGCACACGCCACTGTGCCAGTCAAGCCTTTCTGTCGCACAGTGACAGAATCAAAAGTTGGGGATTGGAAGCTGCGTGCTTTATAAAGCTGAGTCGTTTTGCTAGTTAAACCCACTGCACCGTTCACCGTTCTGGAAATGCAATACGCGACCCTTGCATGCATAATACGGCTAGCTCGTTGCTACTGTCCTTCACAGCAAAGGAAGCCGCAAGTTACAGGAGCATCGGCCTTGGCTTTCGACTCAAGAAGAGCGCAGCTTTGACAACGACCCAGAGCGTCTGCTGCTACCTCCACAGCAGCAGGCAGCAGATGCACCAGGCTGCTGTTTCCGTTTACCTTGCTGCTGCAGTACAGTTCAATACACTGCAGGTTAATTACCCTGTCGTTAAGGCGCACGCTGTTGTTTCAACAGCCGCCTCTTTGCTGTCCTCGTCTTTCTTGACATTACTTCCTGTTGCTTCGGGAGGCTCAGGCCCTGCGGACTCTCTACTGCTGCTGCTGCTGCTATCCATTTCCGGCACATCTGTTGGCGCATTAGCAGTTTCGGGATCTTGGTTCTGTATCTTCCTATCTTCCCCCAGCTGCATCTCCTCTGCTGCTTTACCGTCTCCCCGAACATCATCATCAGCAGCTTCAGGATCAAGAGTTTCGGCAGCAGTATCGGCCTCGGCAGCAGCAGTTTCAGCAGCAGTTTCACCATCAAGAGCAG
>OY986946.1:2036669-2039169 GCA_963920595.1 Eimeria praecox | reverse complement strand
TAATATAATATAATATAATATAATATAATATAATATAATATAATATAATATAATATAATATAATATAATATAATATAATATAATATAATATAATATAATTAAATATAATATAATATAATTAAATATAATTAAATATAATTAAGTACAATTAAATATAATTAAATATAATTAAATATAATTAAATATAATTAAATATATTACTTTATTTTTTTTGATAGGAGGCCATGAGGGGGCTTTATTAATATCTAACCAAGGAGTGCGAACGAACAAACGTTTGAGACGAGCTCGCTGCTTCGCCTCAACCCCAACACTGCTGCTGCTGCTGCTGCTGCTGCTGCTGCTGCTGCTGTTGCTGCTGCTGCTGCTGCTGCTGTTGCTGCTGCTGCTGTTGTTGGGGGATACATCCTCAAGTTGATATGCCTCGGCATAACTATCTGAGGTTGTTGATGAGGCGCCTTCATCTTCGATGATATCGCCTCTGCTGCTGCTGCTGCTGCTGTTGCTGCTGCTGCTGCTGCTGTTGCTGCTGCTGCTGCTGCTGCTGTTGCTGCTGCTGCTGCTGCTGTCTGAGGTGATGTCTGCGCCTTTATCACTGCTGTTTCTGCTGCCGAGTCGCTGCTGCTGCTGCTGTTGCTGCTGCTGCTGTTGCTGCTGCTGCTTCTGCTTCTGCTGCTTTTGCTGCTTCATATTGACAGCAGGAGATGTGTCTGTTGATTGTGTCTCTTCCGATGCTGCTGCTGCTGCTGCTGTGTCTGCTGCTGCTGCTGTGTCTGCTGCTGCTGCTGTGTCTGCTGCTGCTGCTGCTGCTCCTGCTCCTGCTCCTGCTGCAGCGGATGTGTCTGGTGTTGCTGCTGCTGCTGCTTGTGTGTCTGCTGCAGCTGGGGGGTTGTCTGTCGGCTCAGTATCTGCTGCTGCTGCTGCTGCTGCTGCGGGCTCCTTCTGCTGCTGTGTTGCTGTGTTGAGGCCTGAGCCAGCAGCAGCAGCAGCAGCAGCAGCAACAGCAGCAGCAGCAGCAGGGGAGGGTTGGGTGTTGCCTTGAGGATCTGCAGCAGCAGCTGTGTCTTTCATTTTATTTATTTTGTTATTTTTGTAGAATAATCTACACAAGAAGTTGTTGCTGCTGTTGCTGCTGCTGCTGCTAATGAGGGTGTGCGTTGTTGCTGCTGCTGCTATTGGTATTGCTGCTGCTGCTGCTGCTGCTGCTGCTGCTGCTGCTGCACAGCGGAGCAGCAGCAGGCAATGTCTATTATCAATAAAAATGTTTTAAAATAGTTTTAATTATATTTAAAAGAATAAAAACAAGAAAAGAAACAAATACAGAGACAGCAGAGAACAGCAACCCAAACACCACAACCACCATAAACACACGAGGGCGCCCCCCGTGTTGTGTTGCTGCCGAAGTTGAGGTGTATATACACCTCAACATGTTGTTTTTAAAATAATATATTATTGTTTATATTGTATTTAATTTAATAGAATACCAAAATAACACAAATTAATAAATAAACACTAAACCCTAAACCCTAAACCCTAATTCTGTATGGCGCCCACACCCTACGGTGTATATACGCACCTCCCTAAACCCTAAACCCTAAACCCTAAACCCTAAACCCTAAACCCTAAACCCTAAACCCTAGACAGTAAACAACTGCTAAATAAACAAGCAAAGGCAGAGCGAAGACGGCAGTATCTGTATAATTGTTATCTGCTGTTTATAATAAAACAATAAATAATTAATAAATAATTAATAATAAATAAATAATAAATAAATAATAAATAAATAATAAATAAATAATAAATAAATAATAAATAAATAATAAATAAATTAAATGAATTAGTTATATAAATAAATAAATTGGTTAGAATCATCTATCATTTATTCCCTGCTCTTTAATTTGTTGATCCTGCTGCTGCTGCTGCTGCAGCAGCAGCAGCAACAGCAGCAGCAGCAGCAACAGCAGCAGCTGTTGCTAACGCTGCTGCATCTTATCCTGCTGCTGCTGCTTCTGCTGCAGCAGAAGCAGCAACACATACACCTCAACATGCAAGCTGCTCATATATATAATCTGCAGCAGCAACTGCTGCTGCTGTAACTGCAGCAGCAGCACCAGCTGCTGCAGCAGCAGCAGCAGCAGCTGCTGCTGCAGCAGCAACAGCAGCAGCAGCAGCAGCAGCGTTCAGGCGTATTTTGCTGTTCTGTGTTTGTTTCTTATTGCTGCTCGATGTTTCCCTCGATAATCTTCTCTTAACTCGCTCCGCTGCAGCCGCAGCAACGAAGCAGCCTGCAGCAGCAGCAGCAGCAGCAGCAACAGCAGCAGCAGCAACAGCAGCAACATATAACGCTGCAGCTACAACAGCCTCAGCTGTTAGAACAGCAAAAGCACCAAATCCAAGCAACAGCAGCAGCAGCAGCAGCAGCAGCAACACACAGAAACAGCAACAACACACAGCAACAGCAACAGCAGCAGCAACAACAGCAGCAGCAGCAACAGCAGCAGCA
>OY986946.1:2026669-2031669 GCA_963920595.1 Eimeria praecox | reverse complement strand
CGCCAACGAAGGAGAACAAATATCAAACAGCCACCACGAATCCCTGATGCTGCTGCTGCTGCTGCTGCTGCTGCTGTCTGCTGCTGCAGCACCTTGCTTCTGCAGGCAACCGCAGACACAGATGAGCTCAGACGAAGGCCTAGCCCCCCCCGTCACCAGCAGCAGCAACAGCAGCAGCAGCAGCAACAGCAGCAACAGCAGCACGATCAAGATAAGTAGCTAGAACAGCAACAGCAGCAGCAACAGCAGCAGCAACAGCAGCACCAACAACAAGAGCAGCAGGAAGAACAGGCAGAGTATCTTACATGTTTGTGTTTCTGTTGAGCTGCTGCTGCTGTTGGTGCTGCTGCTCCTGCTCCTGCTGCTGCTGCTGCTGCTGCTGCCTCAACAACAGCAGCTAGATCTGCTGCAGCATCCGGCAGCAGCGCCTCTGCTGCTGCTGTCTGTCCGAAGGAGCGCAGCAACTCCCCAACTACTAATCCGTACAATCTAGCTCCTGCTGCTTCATGCACGGATACTGCTGCTGCTGCTGCTGCTTGTTGCTGCTGCTGCTGCTGTTCCTGCTGCTGCTGCTGCAGCAGCAACGGCCGAGAGCAGCGCAGCGACTGCAGCAGCAGACGCAGACAATCTCGCAGCTGCTGCAGATCGTGCTTCAAAGCCCAGCAGCTAACTAGAGAAGCAGCAGCAGCTTCTATCCGCCATACATACGAATGCTGCAGGGGCTGTAGTGCTGCTGCTGCTGCTGCTGCTGCTGCTGCTTCGTCGTCCTGCTGCTGCTGCTGCTGCTGCTGCTGCTGCAGTGCTGCTGCTGTCTTCATTCCCCACACAACAGCAGCATGTGTTTCTTCGATGCGGCCTCCATAGAGTGCTACTACTGCCTCTGCATGCACCTGCTGCTGCTGCTGCTGCTGCTGCTCCTGCTGCTGCTGCTGCTGCTGCTGCTGCTGCTGTTCAAATTGCTTTGCTGTAGCAAGTAGCAGCTGCCCTGGCAGCAGCGCGAGTTGCTGCAGGACTCCCTGTCTCTTTCTCGATTCTGCTAGAGGGAGACAGCTAACAGCCATAGCCAGCAGCTCCAGCTGTCTAGACAGCTCAAACGACACCATACCAACACTGCTGCTGCTGCTGCTGCTGCTGCTGCTGCTGCTGCTGCTGCTGAAGGAATCAGACAGACGAGAGCCCGTTGAGCGTAGCTGCACGAGGACTGCCTGCAGCAGCACAGCAGGTTTTGCTGCTGTCAGAAGAGCAGCAGCAAGCGCATGCATTGGATCTGCTGGCTTCTGTAGCAGCAGCTGCTTCTGCTGCTGCTGCTGCTGCTGCTGCTGCTGTTGTTGTGGGGTTTGCTGCTGCATGCCTAGCATCTGCAGCAGCAACTCCTCTCTGTCTGCTGCAGCAGCTTCACCTGCTAGCTCAGAAGCATCACCTAAGCATAGGCCTTTAAGTGCTGCAGGCCGCTGCTGCTCTGCTAGCAGACACAGCTGTGGCTGCAGCAGCACATGCTGCAGCAGCAGCTGCTGCAGACTCCCTTGCTGCTGCTGCTGCTGCTGCTGCTGCTGCAGCTGGTGCTGCAGCTCCCCAAAGAGGAAAATGCTATGACGCCCGCAGAGACACACGAGAGCATGAAGTCCTGCATTCAGGGCTTGCTGCATGCGTAGCATATCAGCAGCAGCATCACCATCATTATCTGCTGCTGTTGCTGCTGCTGCTGCTGCTGCTGCTGTTGCTGCTGCTGTGACTGCATGCAGAGCAGCAAGAACAGCAGCAAACAGTCTGTTAACATAACAAGTTAAAGCTCGATCTATCCGCAGCCCCACAGCCACCAGAAGCCTGCAGCCGTCTATCATCCCCTGCAGCACAACATCAACCTGCTGCTGCTGCTGCTGCTGCTGCTGCTGCTGCAGTGAAGCAGCAGCAGAAAGCACCTGCAGCACTAGAGGTACAGAATATCCTACGAATTCGCTCGGGAGCTGCGCCGCTGACAGCAGCGCCAATGGCGGCAGCAGCCTCCATGCCTGTCGATGTAATGCTGCTGCTGCTGCTGCTGCTGCTGCTGCTTTGCTGCTGCTGCTGCTGCTGCTGCTGCTGCTGCATGCTTTCAACAGACGAAGGAAGCCATCGTATACACGCACGATATCCTCGCGGCGCACAAAAGAACTCTGCAGCAAATCCTGCAACAACAACAAACAGCAGCAGCAGCAGCAGCAGCAGCAGCAGCAACAGCAGTATGCATGCACTGAAGGCTGCAGCAGCCGACTGAATGCTGCAGCTGCAGCAGCAGCAGCAGTTTACAGCGAAGCAGCAGCAGCAGCAGCAATAGCAGCAGCAGCAGCAATAGCAGCAGCAGCAGCAATAGCAGCAGCAGCAGCAATAGCAGCAGCAGCAGCAGCAATAGCAGCAGCAGCAGCAATAGCAGCAGCAGCTTACTCTCCATCCTCGTCCTCCTGCTGCGATAAGAGCAGCAGCAGCAGCTCTCTGTCTTCTGCTTCTCCTTTGCTGCTGCTGTCGATCTGCTGCTGCTGCTTCTGCTGCAATGGCTGCCTTAGCTGCAGCAACAACTTTGTGCTGCAGCAGCAGCAGCAGCCGCTGTGCACCCGCGGATTCTAACCCCTGCAGAGACAGCAGCAGATCGTCTTCCCTTGCTGCTGCTGCTGCTGCTGCTGCTCCTGCTGCTGCTCCTGCTGCTGCTGCTGCAGCAGCAGCAGCAGGACTGTCTACCTCCATATCATTGCTAGCATCAACAGGCGGAATCCATACATCTCTCGCCAGCAGCAGACCACCATACTCAGCAGAGCATCCTCTGAAGCAGCAGCAGCAGCAGCAGCAGCAACAGCAGCAGCAGCAGCAACAGCAGCAGCAGCAGCAATAGCAGCAGCAGCAGCAACAGCAAAAAGCACGATGTTTGATTGAGTTCATACGCTCATGCTGCCTTTGCTGCTACAACTGCTGCGGCGCCAGTAGCTGCTGCTGCTGTTGCTGTTGCTGCTGCTGCTGTTGCTGCTGTTGCTGTTGCTGCTGCTGCTGTTGCTGCTGCTGCTGCTGTTGTTGCTGCTGCTGCTAACCTGAGCTTGTGTTCTATGGCTGCATGCGCGCAATCTCCCAGCAGCTGCAGCCGCCGCAGCAGCAGCAGCTTGGCTGTTTTGTTTTCTATCAAAGACGACTTCGATAGACCCTGAGGTGTATAGGCACACAAGACACACGCATGCATACTTAATGCTGCCGCAGCAGCAACAGCAACAGCAGCAGCAGCAACAGTAGCAGCTACAGCAGCAGCAACAGCAGCAGCAACAGCAGCAGCAACAGCAGCACCAACAGCAGCAGCGGGAGCAGCAGCAGCCCTAGTCTCCTTAACGCCAGCACCAGAAGCAGTAGCAGCAACAGCAGCAGCAGCAGAAACAGTAGCAGCAACAGCAACAAAAGCAGCAGCAGCAGCAGCTGCTGCTGCTGCTGCTCCTACTCTCAACTAACCCTCAGAGCCAGCAAAGCTCGAACAGCAGCAGCAGCAGCAGCACGTGATGCTAGAGAAGCAGCAAAGCCATCTTTGCTGCTGCTGCTGCTGCTGTGTCTCCACACCTCGACTCCAACAGCTACACAGCTAATTGCTGCGCGTGTTGCTGTTGCTGCAGCAGCAGCAGCTGTTGCTGCTGCTGTTGCTGCTGCTGTTGCTGCTGCTGCTGCTGCTGGTTTTGCTTCAGAGGCCCGCAGCTGCGCCACCCACAACTTGTGGCACGGGGTGTACGTACACCGCAGCGTGCTGCTGAGCTGCAGCAAACCCTTAGCAGCAGCAACCTCCTTAGCCCCTCTGAATGTTTCTGCTGCTGCTACTGCTGCTGCTGCTGCTGCTGCTGCTGCAGGCGATGCTGCTGCTGCTGCTGCAGCAGCAGCAAGAGCGTCGCTCTCACACTGCAGCAGCAACGCAAAGCGATATAAATTCGCTGCTCTATGCTCCAACATTGCAACCTGCTGCTGCTGCTGCTGCTGTTGCTGCTGTTGCTGCTGTTGCTGCTGCTGCTGCTGTTGAAGCAGCAGCTGCAGCACGCTTCTGAATGTATCTTGTCGTGTCTTCCATTCTATCTTGCTGCTGCTGTTCTTCTTCTTGCTGCTGCTGCTGCTGCTGCTGATGTCGCCTTCTGCCTCCTCTGCTGCTGCTTCTTCCTCGTCATCCTGCTGCTGCTGCTGCTGCTGTTGCTGCTGCTGCTGCTGCTGGCGGGCCTCCCTCCTTCGTGCTGCAGCAGCACATTCCCACTGCAGCAGAATAGCAGCAACGCAGCCGTCAAGTGCTGCAGATCCTGCTGCCTGCGTCAGGGCAGAAGCAATATGCAGCAGCTGCTGCTGCGCTGCTGCTGCTAGCTGCTTCTGCTGCAGTGTCTGCTGCAGCGGCGAGCTGAAGGCAGCAGCAGCAACAGGAGCCAAGCAGCAAACAGCTGCTTCAGCAGCAAATACCTCTGTGTCTTCGTTGCTGTCATCTTCCCCCATATCCCCTTCCCCCTCATCCTGCTGCTGCTGCTGCTGCTGCTGCTGCTGCTGCTGCTGCTGCACGACCACTGTGTGCAGCACGGAGCAAACTGAGCTCAAGGACGGCAGCTGCAGCAGCAACGCGGGATTGCTGCTGCAGCTGCTGCTGAGGATGTCTAACAGCAGCAGCCGTACTTGCTGCAGCAGCTGCTGCTGCTGCTGTTGCTGCTGCTGCTGCTGCTTCTGTCCCTTCAGCAATTCTGCTGCTGCAGCGCAGCAACGAAGAGCAGCAGCAAATGTTGCTGCGTCAAGTAGCTGCGGGTTAGTTGATAGCCTTCTGCAGCAATCCTGCAGCAGCCGCATAATCTGCTGCAGCTGCTGCTTCTCTTTCGTAGATATGCTGCTGCTGCTGCTGCTGCTGCTGCTGCTGTTGCTGCTGCTGCTGCTGCTGCTGCTGCTCTGCAGCGACACCCGAGTCCTGAGTGCTGCTAATTGGCTGCTGCAGCAAACGAACAGCTGCGCGATGACGCGGCGGCTACCAGCTGCAGCAT